>PVJD01012737.1:0-37983 GCA_004026545.1 Mormoops blainvillei | reverse complement strand
GTGACTGGCTTCGCGCTTTGACTGCTGTGTAGAGGAACAAGCTGGAGACTGCCAGGCGTGGGAGTGGAGAGGTAAACAAGTAGGTGGATGTTAGCCGACATCAATACAGACTGACTCTAGGAGTGAGAGCATAGAGATTTCCAGGATGACACCGACGTTTGTGATTTGCGCGATGGGCTGGACAGTGGCGTCATCTTCTGGTATGGAGTGTACTAGACAAGGACAAGGTCTGGGAGCGCGGGGGACTTCATGAGTATTGTTTTGAACACACTGAGCATAAAGCATTTTGCAGCATCCAAGCAGAAATAGCACATAAGCAGTTAGATGCACAGCTGCGTAGCTCCAGGGAATTTCAGGGCTGCGGATATAAATTTTGAAGTGACCGTTATATGGATGATCATTGAAGCAGGGGGTGTAGATGAGATTGCTTGCACTTAATGGGTGATTAGTTCTTATCCGGGTGGATGTCAGCAAATCTCTAAACACCTCTTAGCATCAACTTCCTCACCTCCACACCTCCTCCCTGGTCCATAGGTGTGGAAGTTTTCTCCTCATGTCGAGGAGAAAAGATGGCGTCTGCACATGAGTGGGAAGGGTTGGCAGGAGCGGAGGTCAAGAAACAGGAGAACAAGAGTTGGCTTAGATCAGGAGTTCTCAGCCGGTACAGTGGAATCTAACAACAGGTACCTAAAACTCTTGTGCTGGACCTCTTTCGACTAAGTTCTCCTCGGGGGATTTACTTTCTTACTCTGCATCTCTGAAGAAGTAAAAGTAATGGAGAGTTGTTGCCCTGTTTAAAATAGGTGTGGTCTTTAGCGAAGATGCCATTCGGTTTTACCTTCACAGAGCTGTGATTCTATCGCAGGATCATAGTACCGTCGAGAAAGAAAATGTTAAGACACCAACAAAAAAAATCAACTGGTTTGTTTGTTGTACCTGTGGTTTGTATGGAAATACCCGTTTTTGGTTTGGAATGAATATTTTTTGATAGGTGATATATCAAGAAACTTGTTAGCACCTCCAGAATATAACCCAAATCTACCCCCAACTCGCGCATTTTCAGCCCCACTATAGCCACCAAAATCTGAGCCCCAGTCACTGTCATCTCTTGGAGGGACCACTGAAGTTGCCTCCTGGCTTGATTTCTAGCAGGCGGAGTATTTTTTCAATGAAAAGCCACTCCTTCGTCCTGTCCTGCTCAAAACCTCCCACAGCCGGCACGCCCCTGCACGAGCTGACCTCTGCTTACCTTTCCAGCCTTACCTCGTTCTTCTTTTACCCCTGCCTCCTGACCTCCTTTGGGTTTTAAAATTTAGCAAGGTCTCCTTCCCCAACACTTTTGCACAATTGATTTCCTCTTCCTGAAAGACCCCACCGCCACCACTGCTTGGTAGGGTGTCTCTTTCTCTTCTTTCAGAGCCCAACTAAACGTCAGGTCCATAGAGAAGCCTTCCCTCACTCCCCTGTCTAAGCGGGGCCCACCATCCTTGCTCCATTTTCTCTCCTGTTAGCTTCTTTCTATAGCAGTTTGTTAATTTGTTATTTGTTTCTTTTTTATTTGTTTTTCTTTCTAGACAAATGGGAAGCTCCTGAGAGCAGGGACCACGTCTCTTTTGGTCACTACTTGCGCACGAGGCACCTGGCACCGTGCCGGGGGGTGCCCTGCAAGTATCTGTTGTGTTTTGTGTCAGTTAATTAATGTAAGTTGTTGTGTTTTTTTTTCTCTGAAAACCTGCACTACCGAGGCAACTGAAGTAGAGTCTGGAAATGTACACAAATTATGGAAGCCTACCACAGACTTCATTTGTCCCCAGCTCATCCAGAAAGGGGAGGAGTTACATTTGAACAATCCCAAGAATGCCCAACAGGTGTCTGTTTTTGAAGTGGCTCTACCCGCGCCCCTTCGGTTGGTCAGGGAGGCCACTTCAGAAGGGGCGCATATTGGAACCGAAACACATGGGACTTCAAGTTTTTAACTGTAGATTTGTAGCCTGTTTGCAATACCTCATCTTTATGATCCCCGCTGAATTAATGCTCTGTGTTAGTTTTCCAAATATTGCATATGCATGTCTTTATGAAATAAATATCTCCTCCTCCATTTCTTGATCTTCCGCGTGTGATTAATTCTCATGAGCAAACAGGGATCTTGACCTGTAGCTGCTTACAGCTGCCTCTTTGTTTAGCAGACAGAGAATCACGGTAGAGCCGAGGACGGGTAACAATGTATGTGTTTGCTTTGCAAACACCTCTCCCTCCTCAGTCCAGAACGTGCTGTAAGCTCTCGATTTTAGGTTTGCTAGTGACAGAAAGTGGAGGACAATGTTTTATAGTTTTATTTCTGAACCATAAGTACTTTTTTTCTCATTGTGCTTTTTAACTGTTCGATAAATTATTTATAGGTTATCGTGAATATTAATTTCATTTTTATTAAATGCTAATCAGTAACACACCTTCAAAATAAATTGATGAACCTGTGTTTTTTCCCTTATATGATAGCCTAACCCATATATTAGCTTTTTGGTTTCTCCCCGTAGTTCCTTCTATATCATCTTTTTCTGGTCCATTAGTTATTGAACATACACTTTCCCCTTCTCCATTATCCAGTCTCCATGACAACCAGAGGTGGTTGCTAAGTGCTGGTGTCACCCAGGCCCTTAGATGCCAGTGCTGACTGAGTGCACTGCCGGCCCCACTCCACATGGACCGGGACGTTCCCTTGGAGCTCCGTTCCACTGCAAGAAGAGGGCACTTGTTCATAGTTTGTCTAAGCTCTCTATTTCTCGTAACAGGTGAAAAACCAAAATTTTATTTTAAACTTGTTACTTGATATCGATATAAAGTATCTAATTATAGCTATTGAGGGATGAGAAGACATAAGTGCTTAATAGTAGCCACATTAGCATTTCCCTTTGCCATCTCCTTAAGACTAAACTGCTCCCCATATCTGATGGGAACAGGACAGAGACCCACCCGGACCCCCCTTTCCCAGATCTTCCACTGGTCTCCGAGAACTAGGGCGCGCCTGCGGGTGCCCACTATGCACAGTGGCCGCGGGAGGTCCGCGCGCTAGGAGAAAGCCCGTGCTGAGAACACACCCTTTCCCCACCCCCACTCAGATCACCGACACTTGGGAGGGGAAGACTGGCAGTTCGGTTCCCCCAGGCCTGGGCATCTGCATAGGGCAAGGGCACCTCCGTGTCCCCAGGTGGGGCGCACATTGATTGATGGTGGCCCGATGACTTTTGGTTTGTCACCTGAAAAAGATGTTCTACACCAGAGATGGCACCTGTGTGGCACAGATGTCAACACTTCCACCTTGGATGCTCCTAGCAAATGCCAGCCCTGGATCATGGCGACCTTTCCCAGGTGGCCTGGAATCTTTCATAGCCCAGAAGTCCAGTCCCTGTCATCTGCCCACCTTGTCATCCGCCCTCCGTGAAAGCCTTCTCACTCCAAGTCCCTCTCCGCTCCCCGGCCCTGTGTGCTGCCTCTCACCGCACCCCTGTCCCCTCCACAGCAGCGAGACTCTTATTCTCAGGATGCCTTTATGATATTTTGTAAACAGCACATCATTTGCTTTTCCAAAAGGAAAAACAGAGGTGATGAGGTATTTTGTCCTCTTCGACTTTGCAACCGGGCAATAATTTCACGTAAATGAGCAGGGGAGTCAGTAAGGTAAGAGACAAGTTTGCAAAGTCCCTCCCGGATACAATTCTGATGCGTCTTGGGACGCTACAGGAAATGCGACTTCTTCCAGAGCCATGTACCGCTGTGGCGTGCGCTCGTGTGTCCAGTCAGGTGCCATCCAGTCAGGTGCCGGCATAGCAATTCCAGGCCCAGAATGTTCACTTTGGAGAATTAATGTCACTCAAAGGCAAGTCCATGATTCGGAAACTTGCATTTTAAAAATAAAGCGTCTTCTGTCAGTTCCTTTCCAGGGAAGGTGGGTGGAGTGGTGGCCCTTCTACACGTCTGTAATAGCACCAAATCCCCCGGGATAAGGAAGAGTGTGTAGTTTGACTTTTCCAGCTCATCTTGTGGGATTTCGGCACTCTTTAAGTGCTTAGCTTCTAGTGGTTTTCGGATTGCGAATATGCGTGAGGTGAGTCCTTGGAGAGAATTGGAAGGCGAGCCTTGAGCCTGTCAGCAGCTGCGAACCGCCGAAGCCGGCCCCCCATTGTTCCGGTGCCGCTTTCAGGGCTCAGCACTTTTCGTGGGATGCCTGCCTTTGAAGTATTTCCTTTGCTTAATTTTCTTCACCTTTGAGATCCTTTCACGAGTATTTTCTTTTTAAAATATTGTGCATTCTTCTTCGGAAGAATTGGCCTTTCAGATAGTATAAAGAAACACAGGATTCTTGTAATCTGTCAAGTATGGCTAAAAACCTTGGGGCATTAAGGACAGTTAGACGGAGGGTTCTGGAAGAAGAATCTTAGCAGTCTAATTATAAATCTGCTCCTTTTCCCCTCCTTTTAATTTAGTCTGACTATAGAGGAATTTATCTAGGCAGAGAAAATGAGGAATTTTGGTTTCCTTGAGGGCTTACAATATATATACACATAAAGCGGGAAATCAAAGTGGGGAGTCCTTCTTTTGGGTTTTAATTATGTATTGGAGTCTGGCTGGTATATGGAGATAGTTAAAGGCCTTGTAAAAAGTCTACTCAAAGCCAACACCTATTACTTTACAAAGAGTAACTTGTAAAAAGTATCCATGCTGATCACAATATTTCTTAGAAATAGTAAGTTAAAAAAGTCAGCATAAACTGTTAATATGGGGTGGAGGTGGAAGAGGATATAAGGGGAGTATATGTTAATGGAAAAAATAAAAAAAACTATTTAAAAACTGTTAATATGGGATTCAGAACAGAAAGTAGCAATTCTTAGAATAGCTCATGTGGTGTTATATATGTATGTATGCAAATGAGTTCATAATTTAATAAGCGAACTTGAGAATTTGAGTGTACTTTGATTCACAAATACTTGAAAAGTAGCCGAACTTAAAGTCCTATTTGTTGAGGGCTAATCCACAGAAAAATATCATATATGGCTAAAATATAGCCTCTCTGTGTTTCCTAAAACTAAACACTGCGGTCGCAATCCCTGAAATAATTCCTGCTTTCTCTTCTCTTCCCTGTTCTAAGTAAATCTGTGTCTTTCCTCCCAGGTGTTAACAATTGCAACATCTGGTGAACTTGGTCTTGATTTCTCAACTCTGTGAAACCTTCAGAGGCTTATTGTTTAGCCTCTGAAGCTGCTTAAAATGTTTATTTCGGATTTCCTGGATTTTCTTCGCTACAGACAGGCCGTTAATACCTCTTGCTCTAGGGGTGTATGGAGGAGCCGCAGTTCCTATTAAGTCTGCCCTCCCATGATGTGAACTGTTTGAGGTTAAAATGAAAGGTGTCTATTTTTGCGATCCCAATACCTCACATAGTGTTTCGCCTAGCCCAGTTACTCAGTAAGCGCACTTGTTGAAAGTGTGTCCCGAGGGGCTGGGCAGGGAGAGAACAGCTGTCCGTTTCAACTTCCTCTGCAGGGGCTAAGCCGTACCTCGCGGAGCAAGCCAGTCGGGAGTTGGTTTAAGTAGTTCCTATTTTAAAAATCTTTATATGTGTTTGTGCCTCTCTTCCCTCTCAGTAAGACCGACATGATGAAGCTGCACCTTATTTGTTTAAACTGAGCGCTCCTGCTAACTTTTCTGACTCTGACAATACTCTGTTCACATTAATAATCACTTTTATAAAAAATATAAGCCTGGGTTGCAGAACTAGGTACACTGTACAAAGCCATGCTCACCTAAGCTTACTTGCATGAAGGAGTGGCTTCTCGAACTCCAATGATTAGAAATGGTACTGAGAGAGTACACTGAATCCGTTATAAAGCATACAAAACGAGAGGGGTGATAATAGACGCAATATAAGGATAAAATTAATAATGTAAATGTAATTTAACAGGACTCGCTCAAAATATAATTCCTGTTTTACCTGGCTACCATGCCCCCCTGTTCCTTATGCAGACTAGTAAAATTTGACAGTCGTGCAGAAGTGTCCTAAGGTTGCACCTTTTACGATACTTGAAGCTAAATGGCATATGACATTTGGGAGTAACAGGACAGCTTATCGGCTTTTATTCAGTGTTAGTCTTTTCTTATTTCTCCCACTATCACTTAACAACAACAACAAAACCCCCTTGATGTGCTTTCCAGTACTGGGTAACAGTTTGAGTTCCGGGGCTCACTGACCCCTTCATTCATCTTTTATCAAGCACCTGCTGTGTCTCCAATACTGCAAAGATGGACAGATTTTACTTTCAGGGACCCCCCAGCCTACCTTTGAGGCGAACTATTGTATTCTGTATTGGTCAGACCTATATCAGAATTCAGTTTCGCTGCACCATTCAGAAACTTGGAGTGTTCTGAGCCCCGCGCCCCCCCACCCAGCTAATTAAAGAAATAGACAGTGAGACTCGTGAAAAAAACTCAAGAAGAACTGAGTTATGTAACAGAGAGGAGAGAAAGGTAAAGGGAGATGTATTAATTATTTTGAAGATGTAATGGATGGTGACCATCTGGTCCTAGTTTTGGCCAAAGATGGGAAAAAAGAAAAAGTGGGTTGAACTATGAAATGAGATATTTAGGCTACACCTAAAGGCTGAAGACCAGGTAGATTATTTTAATGTGGGTCCTATGAATGACTGTACTCCAGATTTTTTTAAAGGCTATTTTTAAATTATAGAAACTATCTTTTGTTTCCCAAGTTGAATCTTAACTAAATTTAGGGATCAACTACAGACAAATGTTCAAAGTTCTCTATAACCCTTAAGAAAATTACAGAGCTTGATGGGAAGAAAGCTAGCACTTGGTTCCAGGACATACATGACAATGAACCAATAAAAAAAAAATTGGTCACAGCAAGGCAGCCCTGTTATAAGAAGTACATCCTAATTCACTTTTATAATCTTAATAAATCATCTAGAAAATTGAAATCATTTACTCTGAATTAACTTAAGGGCAAGATTTCGATCCTTTTCATGATTCCAGTTTATTTTAAACAGTTTTTCATTCCCTTGCTCAGTTGCATGTTGCTAGAGAAGGTTTGTACCAAAGAGTTAATGTCTGTCATTTAGAAGCAAAAGCCATTCTCGCCAGTGGCTTTTATAGCACTTTTTCAAATCACAGCGACTTGATAGACTTGGGTTAGGGCCCCAACCTTTGAAGAAAATGGAGAGTGAGAGTTCACCTGCTTTGTGACTTAACCTATTTCAAAGCCTCTGACTTTTAAACTCCTTCAGTTCAGGTGCCAAATTTTCTCAAGCACGAGACCCTTTAACTCAATCTTTCCTTTTCGCCAGGTGGATAATTTTGTGTCTTCTCCTTCCCATACAGTCACCGAAGTCTAATATTCAGAGATATGTGTAGGAAAGGGTCTTAATTTTTCCTCAGAAACACCTCCTGTATCATTTAACTTAGGGCTAATCTAAGGTCCTAACCTGATGAAAAATTAGCCTGGGAAGGTGAACATCCCTTAGGTAACAAAGCTGTTCATTTTTCTTCTCATGCTTTGGGAGGGCAGAGCAACATTTTAAACATAACAAGGGTTTTCTGATGATTGGCCAATTTTTAAAAAATCTCTTTTTGATGTCTGGTTTGATTAATTTTTCCTTTTGTGTTTTTATTCCTTGGTTTCAGTGCCAAAGCCATTTGTAATGTCCCTGTTCATCTAATATATGAAAAAAAAATGTATTTGTTCAGTTTAATTAAGTATACCAACTCTTGCCAATAGGTAATTACTGTCCTCATCACATATGACCATTGACTTACAAAAATTTTTATAGTGTGGTTGAATAATTAGTTGAACTACATTATCCTGGTAATTCATATTTTTGAAGAATTATGGTTTTCTACCTTCTTTTCATGATGATAGAGACAAGACCAATTACATCTCCTCTGAATGTGGGCTTCTCCACTTCCAGAAAAAAGTACTCTCTACACGCCTGTCATTAAACATCTATCATTAACTGCATGTCTTTCTTTAAGAATGAATTCAACACCTTCCCAGATCAGAACAACACGGTGACTGTCGCCAGAGGGCCGAACCTGCCAGAGGTGCAACATACTAGAGACATGAACCTAGCCAAAGACCTAGTCCCATTAATGCATAATAAGAAAATGTGAGGTCCAAAAGAACCGAGAAAGGGTGTAATTGATTCTACAACGGAAGTGATATCTCCTCAGACTTAAAAAGCAACACTCAAACCAAAGGACAAGGTTATCTCCAAATTCCAACTGCAGTAGGAACGGAAACTTGGCCCCACATAGCTCTACTCAGGTAGTCGAAACTACACACACAGTTTGGTGCTGCTCTCGCTGCCCAGTCGGGTTTTACGTGAGTCGCTCTGAAATGTGCAGGTAAAGAAAATTATGTGCAGTAAAGTACAAAATTCAGAAACCACCGTAATTCGAGGGGTGATGAAGGCGGCCAGTTTAATTCTTAACCCAACGTTTAAACACTCAAAATGATGATTCATTTTAATGTTTCTTTACTCTTTCAAATAAGAGTTATTTGAAACACACTGATTTGAGGAATGTTAAGACGGGCTATTATATATATGATTTATAGGTGCCTACTATAAGCTAGCCAGTATGCCAGGCAGGGTGTGTGAGATTTAATTTAATGCTCATAGCCCTGAGGAGCTGGTATCATTAACCTGTTTTACAGATGAAAAATCTGTGGTGTGGAGAGGTTAAATAGCCCAAAGTCATGGGATTATTAAGTGGCAGTGAAAATGCAGATCTACCTCAAATCCACGGAGGAAAAAAAATAATCAAAGAATTCTGAAACAAAGCCCACTTCCTCGTATCCTGAGCACTTGGGAGACAGGGGACAGTATGATTTGTCTTTTTGCAACTTTTGTTCTATTTCCACTTATCTCCTTTTCTTTTTAAGCTGCTTTTTTCTTCTTTTGTGATTTACATTTTTTTTTCTTCACCCTTTCTAAAGCCAAAGCAGTGAGGAGCTTAAAAGGTTTAGGAAAAGAGAGAATAGGAAGGCGGAACTATTGTGGTGTCTTTATTTTTTATGCCTCAAGCGTACAATGCCATAGTATCCCACGGTCTTCAAAAAAAGCAGTGAACGTGGGTACTTAGCTCACATTCGTGGCCATGCCCAGTATGAGTGCCTATGCTAAATGCAAAGTAAAGGCATAATTAACACAACAGACCACTTTAGTAGAATTAGTCTACAATTAAATGAGCAAGTGATTCCAAATTATTGTTTTTCTAAATTATTCTGCATTGTTCAGTACAGTTCTTTTTTGATAGCAGGTATAAATTTAACTGTGTGTTGTAACCACTGACAAGCTATCATAAAGTTTTTTTTTCTTTTCCTAATCAATAAATACTGCTTGGCTCTTGGCCCCCATTCACTGTAGTGCTGTTTAAGTGCTACTTAAAATATTATGCTTATGTGGTAGATGTTATATTAGTATAATTTGGAAAATTTTTTTAATTGCCTGATAGTAGCAGTGGGTGCTTTTAAAAATATATTTTCATGACTTTTAAGGGAAAAAGAATTATCTGTATGGTTTAGGACTTAAACATAACTTTGAGGCTTAAAACGCATTTAAAACTACAACATTAGAACTGAAATTTTGTGCCTGATTCATAGTTGGTGCTCAATAAATGAGCATTAATCGAATGTTCTAATAAGTAAAATGTTAATATAAACAAAAAAGCCATACATGTAAATAACATGCCAGAGGCATTTAATATCTCTAACAAATGCAGATAATTAACTTCAGTGCATTATGTGAACTTTAAATCGTTATCCTTCAAAATTCAATCGTGTACTTATCTTGGTTTTATGACTTATAAGGCATCATGTTTTAAAATTTTTTCTCAAAATTAAATTTAAGAACAATTCATTAACTCGATACGCTCCCAAATTAAATTTTCTTTTTTTGTTTTGCAAACTCTTGGAAATTATTGGGAAAGAACAACTTCCCAGGTCCCAATACTTGATGCAAAAAGATAACAGCAGTGCTCTTTTTCTCTGTTTGGTCTCTTTCTCTGTCCAGATGCACCACTGACTTGAGCCCCATTGTCCCAAGCCCATTAAGAGCAGCAGAAGTTCTCCCCCACTTGTCTGCCCTTCTCCTAGGAATGCAGAGATCTGGCTAGAAGGCACTACAGCCTCCCTGGTTCCTAGCAGACCAAGGATCCCTATTGTCAGCTGCAGTGGGCATGAAAGCAGCAATTTTACAGCACAAAAGCTCCAATAACATTTACTCCGCTTGGCTGAGATTGAAATGCACCAGGCACTGTTCAGTCCTGGTTGCTTAAGCACCAGCTTCCCTTGGCTTTTTGCCACTTTGTGCATTTCAAAGAGACAAGTCCTTTCAGGAAAAAGAGTTTTCCTTGTAACTTGCTGTGGAGTAAACAGACCATTCAAGCATAGTATATTGCATTACAAACTCAACTATGCAAATTGTTCTAAATTGAATGCAACAAAGTAATTAGTGAAATTACTTGGTTATTAGAATTCATAAGTATGAACTGTCTTTTTTAAAAAAAAGTAATTTTTTTTTCTTTTCTGAAGAAGCACCAAGAGATTTTTATTTAGAGAATGACAATTGATCACCTTGTTCAAGTGCTGACGTTTAAGGTCCTCCATGTACAAATGTCTCCTTTGCCTTCCCGTTGCCCTGGAGCCAACGTTTGGTTGAGTTAATTTGGGGGCAGTCACCAGCCAGCACAGTAGATTCCAAGGCAAACACTGAAATGAGGATGACCCACTCCCGTTGGGTGAATTGTTGACCACACCAACCACTTGTTATTATATAAAGAACAGGCAGGGGAAGGCATAGCTGGCAGACACACCCCAGCAGTTAAGACCCCGACTCATGCCGAGCTCGGTAAAGCTGCGGATGCACGGTGTGCCTTCACCAGGGTCCCTCGACGAGGGGGCTGGGGTAGCACAGATGTGTCCATGTAATCAGTGATTTCAATTATTCCTGCAGCCAGATTTCATCATATGTGTATTATGTGCTGAGAACGAGTTGCTAAATATGGTTGCCAGACATTATTATTTGACCAGGATTCTCAAGTTCTGTATGTTTGGTTTTGTGTCGAGGGGGTAGAGTGGGTTTAAAGTGGGAGAACATTAAAACAAAAATATAAAATCTCATGTAAAGTGTAAAATGAAGTGACTTTTCTCATTTGCACGCAACATCTATCTAATGATTGTTTATACAGCAGTCCTCTTTATACTAGTCGGATTGAAAAGGTAACTGTCAACACTATACAAAATGGTTAGTTCACACATTTAACTGGAACCCGATTTACTGTTCATGTGCCGCCTGTAACCGCTTGTTTGTGTGAACTCAGCACTCTGCGCTTCGTTAAAATTATTATCGTTTATAAGAGAATTATAATATATTTGAATTTCCGCAATTATGTTTATTTTTCGAACTTTGTTAAGTAAACTAGGGCTCAGCCCTTACTCTTTTCAAATGCATATTTTAATAAAGCAGTAACATCTTATGTGAACCAACCAGTGAGCCATCATTCACAGAGAACCCGAAGCAAGACCTTGTTAATCCATAACAGTTTCCTTATTGATGAACTTGGTCCCAGCTCTGTGAAATCTGCGCGCAGTCTCTATCCAATGACACTCAGAGAAGCCACCGGGCACAAAATGAGGGCAGATGGAGTTCAGACCGCACAGTCTCTTCCCCGCCTCCACGGGCTGTAATCTCAGAGCAGGGCAGACAGGTGCACGCTCACCCTGCACCCACCTCCGCTCCCCGCCTCCAGATGTGAATCAGAATCACTCCCAAATTGGCGGTGTCCCTCAGCCATGCCTGGGCATGAGAAGGCGTTGCGTGCATCACAAGCACTTTTCCCTAGATGCCAGCACCATGCGTACATGTTTTACACCTCACAGTTGCCGCCGGAGCTACCTGCCCGTTGCTGAGCTGTGGTCCTAGGCGACTTCTGGCTGGGCGGGCTGGATCCCGTTTCTTTAGTGTAATTATTAAGAAGGCGCACCTGTCGGCGGGCCGGGCCGACTTTGCCTCTTTACCTTGATGTGCTTTCCACCTGTAGCTTCCATCTGATTTCCCCGCATGTGTTCGGGAGGGCATCACACAGCATCGGAGGAGATCTTGAGTTTCTGGGCTACTTTTCCCTCATTTGCCCCCCTCGGACTGAAGAAGGGGAAAGAATGGGAGGGTCCCCGGCCTGTCCGAATGTGCCTGCAACGAAAACGCTTCAGAAAGCAAGCCGAGCACCCCTGACGGATTGGGCTTGTTTCTCTGAGCCCACACAGCGCCTCTGTCAGGGTTTACAGGTGGACTCTGGCTGTGATCGCTGCTGGGATGAGATGCACAACATGAGGCCGTGGGGCCGGGCGGGAGGGGGCCGAAGCTAAGTGCTTGGAGTGTTTAGTGACCGAAAATATACGGCCTGGTAGGAGCATTGGGAAATTTACACTCGTCTGCCTTCCTGCTCCTCGCCCTGTCCTGACGCGCCGCTGGTCTGCCAGCAGCGCCCTAGGTAAAGGCAGGACAAATGGCAAAGCTGAGAGATGTTGCTCCTGAAAAGATGCCGTCCGTCAGCCGAGTGAGAGGACATCAGCTGGGGCACGCGTGAAAAGCCGTTTGTTCTTCAGCAAAGACAGTTGAGTTAATCTCACCAGTGCAACAAAACGAAAAAGATAACAGGTTTAATCTTATTGTCCTAGGGCTCACAATGGCACACATTAAAGTGTTTGTCCTCATGTAAACAATAAGTCTGTGTGTCTGTAGCATCAGCTCTCAGACCCCTTGTCCTGACTCGTCATTACATGTAAATCAGTTTTTATGCTTCTTCCAGAGAAGCCTTAATGCCTAATGTGTTTTTTTATGTGAGACATTATAATTCTAAAGACAATAGAATTGATAGTTTCGCTAGAGAAAAGTATCATATCCAAATAATGTACAAGAATAATCCAGTGTCCACTGCTCCACCCTGATGGTTATTTTCAGACGTAATCAATGAGGCTGGAACTTACCTCAACTCAGTTTTCACCTAATTCTTCAGGGTGTCAGCTGTGACCACCAAGTCTCCAATCAAATTAGATTATTCTTCCTTTAACATTATTCTCTGCATTTTCTGTTTTGTTCTCTTCCTTTCATTTCTTTGTCTTGTTTTTTTTCATATCTTAGCTTTGTTTTTTGAAAATCAACCCTACTTGTGTCAATCCAGGGCAAGGAGTTTGTGGTTCTTACATTAACTTATATCTTAAAAGCAATATGATGATGAAAATAATAGAGCATACAGGATTGAATTATTTAAATTAAAATTGTCAAAAATGGTATAATACACAGAGTCTCCTAAAACCTCTGAAAGGAGTAATTTCCCTCGTTGCCATAGAAATGAGGAGTTTCGTATTCTTTGGCCCTTACTGAGATCACACTACTTTTGTTTAATTACAATAAAGTAGCACCCACCAATCAAAAGACCCTTTGTTCCAGGTAGAACTCAGAGTCTTGTTCTCCTGAATACGGGTTACCTGCCTTTCCAGGATTCCTTTCCAGCAGCAAAACCAGCAAACGGCGGCAGGACCGCCTGGACTGGGAAGAAAAGTGGGCGCCTTAGGCGGGTGCCCTGTAATGAACTTCAGGATTTTTCTGTTGATTTCTTTAATGCCCAAGCGTGGCTGTGCTCTATTCATAAAGTGTGTTCACTCCACTGGTCACTTTAAGCATTCAGAATTACTTTAAAGCACATGCTTATATTGAAATTCAATTTGAGAAATGGAGACTTGGGAATCCTCATACAATCCACCAAGAGTAATTATCCCCTTATTATTAATCCTAGAGACATCGCAGTGCACAGAAGTAATTTCTTAAAATTAAAATTTCTAAAGTATTTTAACATAAACATACATAATCACATCGACTCACACATACTTTTATTTGTTAAAAACCAAACATGAAATGTTAAGACACTGAAGAAGGTGGAGAACCATCAGAATAATAATACACATTCCACTGTTTTTCCTCAAATTTCTTTAATGTTAAATGGCCTGTGGATTCCATTTGAAGGTGACCAAACCATTTCCTGTTGCCAAGCTCTTGTCGTCCCCTGAGGGCATGTCCTTTGCCTCTCCTCCTCCTCCTCAGAAGCCCGCAGAAGCAACAGGCCGGGCGGATACACCCGCCGCTGTGCCAGGGAGGGGAGGTTTCCCTGTGAGGCCAAGGCACTTTCGCTCTTTGTGTCCTACTGGTTAATGCCATCAGTGGGTGGCCGGCCTGCTCTGTTCTTGAACAAAGGACTTCCTTCGCAGGAGCAGCAGGGATAAAACTGACAAGGACCACTTCTGTTTCCGCCGCTCCCCCAGGCCCCAAGGACCAGCCCCCCATAGCCAGCGGCGGCTGTGATGGGAGCACCAGGGAAGGGAGGCGGAGGGGCTTCATGAACGAAGACATGCTGCTCCTGGGGAAGAGGGTGGGAAGAGGAGACTTCAAACTGCACCCATGGAGAAGCCAGCTTCACAGAGGGAAGATAAATGGGAGGGGACACAACTTGGCAGAAAAGGTGGTGTTTTAGAGACAGCCACTCTGTGATGTATAACGTCTGAGTATTTATATATATTTTTTCTTTATTTTTAATTTTTCTTTTTTTATTTTTACTGAATTGATTAGGGTGACATTGGTTAATGAAATTCTGTAGGTTTCAGGTGTGCAGTTCTATAATACGTCATCTGTATATTGTATTGTGTGTTCATTACCCAAGCCAAGTCTCCTTCCATCACCATTTCTTCCATCCGTTACCCTCTTCTTCCTGTCCGCCACCCCCCTTCCCCTGTAGTAATCAGTATGTAGTCTGTGTCTGTAAATTTCTTTTTTCCCTTAATCCCTTCACCTTTTTTAGGCAGCCCCCAGCCCTGTCCCCTCTGACAGCTGTCCATCTGTTCTCTGTATCTGTGAGTCGGTTTCTGTTTTGTTTGTTAGTCTACTTTGTTCATTAGATTCCACGTATGGTCCTTGTCTCTCTCTGACTGGCTTATTTCACTTAGTATGATGTTCTCTAGGTCCATCCATGCCGTCACAAAGGGTAAGGTTTCCTTCTTTTTTATGGCCGAGTAGCAGTCCATCATGGAAATGTCCCACAGCTTTTTTACCCACTCGTCCGCGGACGGGCGCCTGGGCTGCTTCCAGGTGTAGGCTGTTGTAAATAATTGCCTCAGCAACCACAGCGATGCATAGATTCTTCCCAGTTCGTAGTGGGAGGTAGTTCTGTGCAAAAGAAAGCCGGGTGTCACCTGCGGACCCCTTGCAGCTGGTGTTGACCCCCCACCTTTGCTGTCAGTCTCTGCAAACAGGAAGAGAAGTGGTAGGCAAAATGTAAGAGCCAAGGAGGACCTAACAGTTATAATGAATAATTGAACAACTGGAATATCGGGAGCCCTGCTCAAAGCAACATTGATTGAAATGTTCTAAAACTGAATTGGCCGATGGGTAGAAAACACTGTATATTTATTCAAAATTGTTGAATTTATGAATTCAGATTGCAAAACTCTAAATTCTATAGTACATAAATGATACCTAAACAAAGGTATTTTTTAAAAATGAGTGTGTATTTTCATTGTTTTTTACAGTGTATAAAATTCTTCCAAATAGTTAATGACTTAGGAAAATGCTTGTGACATGGTAATACATGGAAAATAGCAAAACAGAACTATATAGTATGATCTGAATTTGTATGAGAAAAAAAGACGGGAAAGCAATAAGCCAAACTGCTTCTGGGTAAATGGATTATGGATGGTTTTTGTTTTCTTCTTCTCCTGGTTTCCACTGTTTTTCTGTAGTTCTGTTTTCCCCAGTTTCTATACTGAACATGTAATATTTTTATGATGAAAAAATGTTAATGAGAATTTTTTTGTCAGTACCTAGCAGAATTGTTTATGTGAATAAGCTGTGACTCGGCCTCTCATTGCCCTGGCTGTGTCCTGCAGAAACTGTTACATAAGAGATTAAAAGTGTAAGTGACGGGTGAACATTGGAAGCGACCTAAATGCCCAACACAGGGCGACCCTTGCTATTTCATAATACGACTCAGTTATAAAAAAGATCGTTAAACAGTATTATAAGATACATAGTGCGTATGTGTAAACGAGTGTGTTTGCATGTGCTTGCGTGTGTGTGATTGTATGTGCACGTGTGCATCTGTGTAGATGTGTGCACACTAACTTGGAAGGACACCTGTGTTCTGTAGTGGGATGGATAAAAGCAATTTCCAAATTAATTATGAAGATGGGTTGCATTTTCAGATATATATATATATGTGTGTGTGTGTGTGTCTGGGCAAACTTTGTGTAAGAAACAGAACCATCTTTATTGTTTTAAATAAACGTGGTTTTAGTTTAGAGCCCCTGATCCACCTGGTGGTAGGAGCTCTTCAACTAGACATAGTCAAATCAGGATTCCTTCTCTATTTGCTAATCGCATCCCAGGAAATAGAATTATATTAATGTCACATAATGAGTGCTGTGGATGGATTGTGTCCTGCAAAATTCACGTGCTGGGCCCCTAACTTCCAGTTAGAGTATTTGGAGAGAAGGCTTTTGGGAGATAAGTTAGATTTCAGTGGGGTCATGAGGTTGCATTTCTCATGACGGGATTAGTGCCCTCATGAGAAGAGACACCAGAGGTCTCTCCGCCGTGCGAGGATCTAGCAGGAAGGCAGCTGTCTGCAAGACAGGGGACTGAGAAGAGGGCCTTGCGAAGAACCCATCAGGCTGGCACTTTGACCTTGGACGTCCCAGCCTCCAGAGCTGTGAGAAATAAATGTTTACTGTTTAAGCCACCCAGTCGGTGGTATTTTTTTGCAGCAGCAGCCCAGTACAGAGTTTGGTATCAAGAGATAGAGTACTGCCATGACAAAACGTGTGGAAGCAGCTTTGGAACTGGGTATTGGGAGAAGCTGCAGGAGTTTTGAGTCACGTGCTAGAAACAGGAATGTTAACAGTGATTGCAGGGAGTCCCACATGAGAACGAGGAACATGGTATTGGCAGCTGGAGGGAGGGCCATCCTTGTGACAAGGTAGCAGAGAGCGTGGCCACGCCGTGTTCCGGTGTTCTGCGGAAGGCAGAACCACTGAATGAAGAGTTTCTCCCGCGTGTACGGCTCCCTCACAAGGGGAATGGAGACATGCTTAAGGAGGGAGATGAACCGAAGGAAGGAATTGTTAAGCAAAAAAGCCACTGAAACTTGAAGATGGGGAAAATTGTCAGCCCGCCCACATTGCAAAGAGTGAGAAAGCACGTTCTGAAGAGAGCGTTACCAGTGCGGCCGAACCACCGTTCGGTAAAGAAATCGTGGCTGCGACTCACTTACGGATTTAATCGGTCATTTCCACGGAAGCCAGAATGAGAGATGGGTCCCTGCCAGGAAGACACAGGCAGATGGAACTAACGGGAGCGGAAAAAGCGAGACGAAATCAGGGAAGGCCGCCAGACCCCTTAGGCCTTGCGGTGCTGGAGTGTAGACAGAGCTCTGTAGCTGCCACCCTGCGCCCTTCTTCCAGAAAAGGGAAGAAGGACCCTAAGTCAACTCGCAGATTATCAGGGCCACAGCCCAGGTTTCAGCAGGCACAACCACACAGAGTTCGGGGTGGGGGGGTGCAGCCCCTACCCAGCAGAGCTGTGAAGCCCAGCACTGCCCCACAGGTTCCAGGGGCGGAGCATCACACCAAAGAGGACCATCCTCGAGCCTTCAGATCTCGTGGCATCTGCCTTGCTAGGCCTGGGACTTGCTCGGGACCTTCACGCCTTCCTCCCCTCCCGTGTCCCCTCTTGGGGACAAGAACGTCTATCCTGCGCCTGCCCACCACTGTATTTGGGACACACAGAGCTCGACTGGTTTCACAGACTCAGGGCTGGGATTTTGCCTCAGGGTGTATCCTGCTTCCAGTCTCACCCTTATCTGTCTGATCTAGGTGATATTTAGGTAGAATTTTGAACTTTAGGTTTCAGAGTTGATGCTGGCATAGTTCGGATTTTTTAGGCTGTTGGGATGGAATGAATGCATTTTGCATGTGAAAAGGATATGAATTTGGGGGACCAGGAGCAGAACGTTCTGAACTGCATTATGTCAAGAATGTATTGATTTAGACTCTCCTTCTACTTTTCCAACTCTTCCCGAAGTACCATGTAGTCTCAGAACATAGAACAAGATCCAAGGAAAAAAGCAGCGGCAACGATGGCAGGGAAACAGCATTGATATTTCAAATTACTACTTTGGTGCGACTGGTTATCATCGGAAGTTAGGGCTAGGGAGGGAAGGCGGGGCATTCACTTTTTACTTTATATAATTCTGGAATATGTAAAAATACTAATCACCCCTTTTTAATAAAAAATTAAGCACTTCCATAAGTTTTATAGCCATTGATCTTTATCACAATACTGCAACGTAGCTCGGGCAGTTACTGTCATCCCCATTTTAACAGACGGAGAAATGAGGTCCTTCGCACAAATTATAATTATCCTTGATCTTGGCCAAGTAAGAAAAAATGGGAGACAAACGTAACCTGTGTCTTCAGTGGGTAAGGCATGTGCCAGGGAAGACGCTTTTGAGCATGTCTTAATCACACCTCGTGTTGCTGGAAGCCCTTATTGATTAAAAAGCATTCCAGGGTTACTTTTGTGGATTGATGTTGCCACTAAAATAGCTCAAGTCCATCCTTTGATCCCCAGAGGTCCCTCCTTCGTTCTGGCCTTCGAGGCTTCATGTTTCAGTGGCCGCCGCAGCCTTTCTTGCTGCTGTTCATTCCGCCCCAGGACATTCCTCAGCCCGTGCTCCCGCTGAAGCTTGCAGCGCGTGATCGGCAGGGCTGGGAACTGAAGGAGCCCCTCTCAGAGCACAGGAATCTTTCCTAGAGGATCCCTGGCACGGGGTTTTCCAAGCTTTCCTTGAACAGTTGGGTAGGGACTAGCTGCCATGGGAGGCTGCTCGTCCTATTTTTAGCCCACTTAATGTGCTGGAAAGTTCCTTCTTACTGCTTTACTGAATGTTTCCCTTTAACTTCCACACAAGAGGTGTGAGTGCAGTCTTGGTTTTAAACGACAGTCCTTCAGCAAAAATAAGGCGACGGTGCCCATTTGTTTGCTGAGTGAGTGAATGGTTCAGCTGGCCTGTCTCCACAGCATGGCTTCGGTTCCGGTTTGTAACCTGTAAAGGAAAGTGTCGGTACATTTCCTCCATCTGGTAGGTGATCTGTAGCAATCCTGCAACAATGGAACATCTGCTTCTCTCTTCTTTTTAGCTACACAGAAATGTCAAATACCCCTGTGCCAGGGGAATTTTTAAATCTACACGTTTATTCCCTCTCTTTGCTCTTATAGCTGTTGTTTTTGGACAGCCCACTTCCGCATTACAGTGTAAATGTCTTACATGAATATGTTCAGTCTTATATATCTTCTATATTTGAAACATTTCCAATTTGGTTTGAGTTTTTACCCACAGAAAAGTTCCACTCTTCATTAGTATTCATATATAATTAGATCATCACTAGAATGAAGCAATAAGGTTTTGTTAACATGTTTATTAGTAAAATATATGTTAATATATCATTCATAAAATAATGCTAATATATTATTGGTTGAACCACTGTATTGCACAATTTATAAAGTGGATATCCCAATGTAATAGGACTAAATTGTAAGAAATACGCCTGGTGAAATTATAGTCCTGATTACTACCCATTTTTGCCTATTTTTCCTACTGTCTAGACTTTTTTTTTACCTCCAAGATCCTAAAACCAAAAGAGGCTGAGAAAGCAATAAATCAGTTAATTATTTTCTGATAAGTATATTGGCTGTGAAGACTGAGGCTACAAGCTAAATTATATGATTTAATCCTACCCACATCCAATTATTACAAATAATAAAAATTTTCTATAGTTGAATTTTTAATAATTATTATTCAGGACAAGCTATTTTAAGTCCGCTCAAAGGGTATAATGCAGTGTTCCTACTATGTTGGTTATTCAACAGATAGAATTTTTAAAAGAAAAATATAAAGCCAACTATTGCAAGAAATAATTTTAAAGTATTATGCATGTTTTAAATTAAGGTCCATCCTACCAATTGACATTTATCAATATGTTTCCAAACTCTCTGCCTTCAATCACAGCGTCTGATTTTATAGTGCCCTTATAAGCCTACAGATTGCCCTATTAAGTAAAACACTCAGAAAACTCATTTCCTGCTTGCATGCTATAAATGGACTAGACATCTAGAGGATCCTGCTTTCAAGAAAATTCTTCTTGGCATTCTTTAAGAAGGAAGGGAGAGAGGCGTGGGATTTTCACATCTGTTAAATAATCATTAGCATGTAGGATTGAATTGCTATCTTCTTTTTTCAACTTAAGACCAGCTGTTAAAGTAAACTTGAAGGGCCCCTTAATTATTGCATATTTCAGTATATTGTAGAGGATTCAGTTACCTCGTTCCGCCACTCTGATCAAAGGAACTCATGTGCTCTAGACACCATTGTTTTTGAAAGCATTCCTCATTTGATTATTTTGCTTCTGAAGTGTTCTCTAAAAGGTCAGATGGGGTGCCTTTCTCTGATTTCATTGTGCTTCTGAGAATAGTCCCTGCTACCAACTGTGTGTCACTTGGATGGGCGCTAAGATACCCCAGAATTCCTTTCCCTTGGCCTTAGTACGTGTTTGCTCTTCTCACTTTGATTGCTGAGTCAGAGATTTTAATGTCAACATGATATTTGGAGTCAGTGAAAAACAAACTCAGAAAAGTGAGCGGATTGTCTGTTAGTAACATGATGTCGTGGCGTTGCCAAAGACACGTCTGCCAAGAGGTGTACGTCCTAATCCCTGACTTTAATTATGTTGAGGTTTCCTCGCTGTTGGTGGCTTCATGACTCTCTGTAACCATGGAATAGTCTTCCCCTGGCTTGAAATGAACAGTGGAAAAGCGAGGGATAGAACTTTGGCCCTCCCCTGGGAAGCACCAAGTAAATGACTGAATATGAAAATCAAATTTTGTCTACTTCCAAATAGATCGCAATACTGGAGTATCATTTCCTTCTCCCACATCATAATGCCGTGTCAGCTGGCACCTAGGCAGACAGCCCGAGAGCCCTTGCCCTCGCAAAGCGGGGGCTGTCCCCCTTGAAGTCGGCCCCCCAGGCGGGTGTCACTGGACATACAAAGATAAATTCTCACGTAACATGCTCTCGTGTCTGCACAATTAACACATTTTAGATCGAAAGCTGTTTTCTCAAATAGCGGATGTCAGAATTTCTTTGCATGTTCTTTATAGTAAATGTGTAATAAACTGCATATATCGGCACTGTTCTTTTTTATGTGATTTTACTACTTACAAGATTAAATTTATTGGGATCTATTGTGACGTATTTTAGGACTCAGAAATGCCGTGTTCTTCTTTACTGGGGTGAAGGGCCTTTTCCCCTACAGATGTCTGAAAGAAACGAAGCACATGTCACTCCACACAAAGGGCATGTGAAGAGGGAAATAAAATAATCATAACTTTTAAATAAAGCAGTACATGTGAGAGACATAACTTAGCCTCTGCCCTTGAAATTTAAATTCAGGTAGTAGAGCCCAGGATGGAGGTTGTCTGTAACAACTGGTTTACTTTTTTGTGTGACGGGATGACTTACATGTGAAAATTTCGCGTACCTCGACCCTATTGTCCAAATGTGTTCAGAATTCAACAGCCTCTTACTGCCTCTTCTGCCAGCACGTTCGCCTTGGCTGCCATCTCTCACCGGGACAGCAGAGCCTCCCTTCTGATCTTTCTCCTTTGGTGCCTGTCATCCCTCCCCATCCCTTCTCAACAGTGTGGCCAGAGGGACGCTTTTAATATAGAAGTTAGACTATTCCCCTAACCCCCTCAGAACTCCCCACAACCTTCCATTTCCTTCACAATCAAGGCTTCTCTTTCTAGTGGCCTACGGGGCCCATGGGATGTCTCCCATCACGTCACAAGCCCCTCTCCTCCTCCCATGTGGCTGTGCCACTCTGGGCACGTTGACCTCCTTCCTGTTCCTGGCACATACCAGGTGCGCCCCTGCCCGGGCCTCGGCACTGGTGCCATACCTGTCCCTTACCTGGTAAACTCTTCCACCTGACTTCTTCCCATGTAATCCTGTCACCTCCTTCATTCAGTCTCTGCCCATTGACGCTCACCCGATGGCCCTGTTTGAAACTGCCGCCCCCTCCCCCTCCATACTCTTATTTATCTAAAGCCCTACTGGCTACAAAGTTATCACATAACTTACTTTGTATTTGTTATTTACTCTCTTCCCACAAAATAATATAACCCTCAAAAAGACAGTGATTTCCTCTGTCTTGTTCACAGAAGTAGCGCAATGCCTAGAGAGTGTCAGGCACGATCATGCTGAACACTCCAAAATGTCTCTGAGAGAATGAATGGAGTCACAGCAGCCGGGAAGGTTGAAGAGTTGGTTTTAAGGAAAGAGAGAAATTCAGTATGGTCTGCGTAAGTTGTAGAAGTAAGCGGCTGGGCTTTGAAAAGAGCGTAGGGCTCTAGGTGTAGTTATGGGACTCATGTGCGTCCAGTTCACCTGCCGACCCTATCAGCTCTCTCTTCTACCTGGATTTGGAATTTATCCCCAGCCACTGCCTCCACCGCTGTCCCACTCCTGTAAGCCACCGTCATGTCTCACCTGGAGCATGGCAGGAGCATCCCATCACCGGTCACCCAGATTTGGCCCTCACCCCTCACCATAGACCAAGCTCACCGCAGTGAGCGGGAAGGCAAGGACCCAGGGAAGAGGGACACCACAGCAGAAGAGAGGGGACAATGAAGGAAGAGGTGTCGGAAGGAGGTTGGAGAAGCTTAGATCAAGAGTAAAAGCAGAGAGACAAAGAGCAGGGCTGCCTTTTCTTTGGCACTGTGAGGGAATCCCTTAAGAAGACCAAGGAATCTTACCCTCCATGAACCAAAGGGACAGACGACACCTAGTGCCAGGAGGGTACAAGCAGCTGGAGTCCCCGTGCCCCTCTCCTTCCCCACAGCTAATGAGGGTGGGAGACGGGCCGCACGCCTTGGAGAACTTCGTCACAACTGTGTGTACAGTTAAACACCTCCGATCAGTCATTGCACTCTTAGGAATTCACTAAGAAGAAAGGAAAACATATGTTTAAAAGGCTTGTACCACAGGTTTGTAGCAGCCTCATTCTTAATAACCAAAAACCGGAAACAACTCAGATGCTAGTTGTGGTATAGTCATACAAGGGTATACTGTTAATCAAGAAAAAAGGACGGACCACTGCTAGTCACAATACCATACATGCATCTCAGAGACATTGCGTTAAGCAAGAGAAGCCGGGCATGAAAAAGTACATACTATATGATTCCAATTATGGGACTTACATAAAACCCAAGAACACAAAAAACCTATATATGATGACAGAACTCAGAGAGTGGTTGCCTGGAGTGGGGCGGGGGAAGGAAAAAGAGAGTGACCCGGAAGGGGTGCAGAGAGTTTCCTGGGCGAAGAGAGTGTTTCCCGCCTTGTCCGGGGTGGTATTTGCACACCACTGCCAGACTCAACAAACTCAACACTTAAGGCCAATACCCTTTATGGAAATCATAAAGGAGGCATATATTACTCCATACCACGAAGAGTATGTGGAGAGGGAAATAAAATAATAATAACTTTGAAATAAAGTTGTGTTGAGGAGACACGACTCAAGAAATGAAAACATACATAATGAAAATGCCTGAGCATATATTGTGAGATTCTGGGATAAACAGGAAGGAAAATGTGAGAACTCAGATCTCAGAAGAGGAAACTACCGGAGTCAGTTCCTGAGCTAGGGGCATGAGCGATTAGGCTGGAAGGTGAGCAGAAGCTGGGCCCAGCCACTTTAAGGAATGGGAAGGACGCCAACCAGACAAAAGCGTGAATGAGCAGAAGTGAGGCCGGGCCGAAGCAGACAGTGTGACTGTGCATCTGTGGGACCAGTCAGCCTAACGAAGTAACTGGGGGCTAGAAAATCGACTGCCACTTGGGAAGTGAGAGAGACCACTGGAAGCTAGGGTATTTTGTATTTTTCTGGAAGCCTTCTCAGGAGAGGCGAGGTTTGAACTTGGCCTCTAAGAATAAGTTCAATTATACCAGAATTAGAGAATGTGCAGGTAGTAACAAACTGTATTATTAAAATGACCTCCATTTACTTCTCTTTGCTTCCTTTCATTTGACTGCTAGGAAATTTTAAATTATGTATGTAGCTCACATTGTATGTCTTTGGGTAGTGCTGGCCTCGAGGCATGAGGTAAGTTAAACTGTTCCCTCTCATCGGAAGAAAAGAAAGCCCTGCCCGAGGGCAATGGCGCTAGGAGAAGAGTGGCAGTAGAACTCAGGAGGTGTTTCTCAGGACAGAATTGACCAGCCTGGGTTAGTGATTCCGTGTGGTGGGTCATGGCTTGGGGAGTGGGACGAGTTCAAAGTTGCTCTAAGACTTCTAACTTGAATAATATGGGTTGGAATGGGATGTCACACCCCACGAAAGAGAAAACAGGAAAGAAGCAGCAGATGTGTAAGTGATTCAGGAAGAAAGAGAATCCTACCACCTACGGAGTTCCAGACGCTCTTCCCCTTGTTATACATTAAATCACTTTATTGTCTGGCTGCAAATGTAGGAAACTAAGACCCAAAGTGGTTATTAACTTTGCCAAAGGTCAGCTAGCACATGGTAGACGGAGGAGGATTCAAACCCACACCAGCAGTGGTTCCAAGTGATCTGGAAATTGGGGAAGGGTCGATGAACAAATAAGAATTTGGGTTCTATAAGTGGTGACAGTGTGCTTATCCTAAGTCACATCACTGTATGCCATTGTTACAGATTTACAGTGATCACAAGTGGCAAAATTCGCTGGAGGAATGATTCTCAATCCAGTGAGAGGTTACAAAATCTGAACTAAGTTACACGAGTAGTTCAAACACACATGCATAAAGGCAGAGGCAGTGAAGATGAATCTGTTGTCACAAGGGTAGGACCCGTTTGTGTTCTTTTTAATATTTATAATTCATCCTATATGTTCTTTGCACTGTCTTCACTTTTAAAATTTGAAAGATAGGAAAAAATCCAGTTCACCGAGGATTCTAGTTACTTGGGTTAGATTTTCCTGGTAATGTATTTTGGTAACGGGATCTATGTTTCAGGCAATATAAATTTCCACGGAAGAATAACTATATAAGAAACCATTGGGATGAGCACTTTAAGCATGTATATTTGCCCCAATGTATATACAATAATTAATACATGAGACTGCAAAACTTCAAACAGTGTAACATAATTATAAATTGCTATGAAACCAGAACCAAAGAGCATTCTGGCACACAGCAATTAGGAATGATATGACCCATTTTGAAACAAAGACTTTGGGCTGACTCAAGAGTGAGTGGCAGATTTGCATGCACCAGCGTATATTATAAACAGCCGCAAACCAAAGATTAGCCTTAAAATGAGAACAGTGTCGGAAAGACAGTTACTTATCTTTCACATTGGTCTTTTCAGCCACACATAAGTAGCTACCAATCTGAAGGAGCGCATATTTAAATGCCAAAGAAAGCAATATAATACTTCAGTTCACAGGGTCACTTATCCGAGCATCACTGTGGTCTTCTGGGGACAGCTCTACATTTAATTAGTAATGCCCTCCAAATCACAATACCCTTCAATAATTCCAGCAGTAGAGTTGGACTTAAAATGACATAGTGTTGAGAAAACTACGTATTTGCAGATGGGAAGTACCTATGTTCGGTGACCTATGATTCTTCCCAAATTTTAACAAACTGTTATCTCAGTCACTTCTATTTAGAGCTAAGTAGAAAAAAAAAATTAGAAGTATTCACTTCTTTGAGTTGAGGGCCAGGTCCCGGGTTGGGGAGGTGTGAGAGGCAACAGATCAATGTATCTCTCACATGTTAATGTTTCTTTCTCTTTCTTTCTCCCTCCCTTCCCCCTCTCTAAAAGTAAGTAAAATCTTACAAATAAAATAAAAGACGGAAGAAATAGTTGCCCCAAGGTTTCATAAAGAGGCCTAAATTCACATGCTAACTCAAATTCATTGTTGGTAACTACCTGATTCAGGGTTTTGAGAAATTTGTAGTGCCCTGTTGGGGGCCAAGAGCGCTGTATATATTAATAACACCTGTTGGGTCACAGCGCCAGGCTGAGAATGGGGTCGTGACGGGGGATAATGAGGGCTTCAGCTTGGCCGGCTCTGTTCCCAGGCATGGCTTTACTGATTCTGCCTGGGCCAAACGGTCATTTTAAAAACTCTCACTTATTGATCATCTGCTATCAATTACAAATTGTGCTGGATATTATTTCATTGGATTTCACTCTCCTTGAACCTCCAGAGGTAGTAGCTGTTAATCCACATTTTGTGCGTTTAAAGAAAGAAGACTCAGAGATTTAATGTGGACCAGAGTCCCAAGGTATTGCTTAGTTTTTATATCTCAGTATTGTTGAGATTTGAGTGGTAGGACTAACCAGCATAATGAGACTTTCGGGAATGTAACCAGTGTGCGTGTGCTCAGTGAGCTAAACTTATTTCTGATCATGACAACACAAATTATCAAATTCATTTAAAATACTAATTTTGAAGAAAATTCTTTAAAGTGCTTTGACAAGTTTTTAAGTATATTCCTCTGAGTAAACGTTTAAGTAGATATTTGGACATAAGAATCAAGTCTCTTGATCATATTTTTTCTCATTTATAAAAGTTGCTTTTAATCCCGGTTCACACTTTTTTTCTCAGTCATATTTTAGGGGAGTATCACAATAAAACAATGATGAAATTCTGTGTGACACCAACAGAAATGACTACTTATTACAGGAAAGGTGATATAATAAAAGTAAAGAAATGTTGAAAATCCAACATGTTTGTGTTATAGCCTAGTTTTCTACACTGAATGAATGCCACAAATATTTATGACTTCAATGCAGTGTGTGTATTAAAACTTCTGAAGATTTTCTTGAGGATTGGAGATCATTAACTAGAAAAACAGATGTAGGATCAGTATTGAAATTTTTATGTGATTTAATAGTTAAAAGTTATTTATAGTTTACTTCCAGATATTCCCATGTTATTATCTTTTATTTATTAATAAGGAAAAATATTGAGATTCATATTTCATACATCATTGAAATGATTTTATTTAAGCAGAAATTCTTTTCACATTTGTCATCATTTATTACCACTTATTTTGAAGAGCTGAAAACATATATTTTGTTGTTCAGGAATAAAAATAAATAGATTAACTACAATAAAATACCAACAACTAAGATGAATTCTTCTTAAAGGCATTTAGCTCAAGGTATTTTCCATTTCATTTCAAGCATAGAAAAGTATTTTCATTCACGAAAGATTTAGTCCTTCAACGTTCCAGTTTACCCATTTGCGACTCAAACTGCTTTCTCACAATCTGTCCGAAGTCCCATAAGTTCATATTCCAACAGATTTCCCGATTTAGTTTGGGTATGTGAAAAGGGCCTCTTTCCCATGTCTGTTTCAGCCTTTTAAAATGCCCGGTCCCATCAACGTGATTTCCATAACATGTGGATTTCTACCCTGACCAGAGCTGCAGTTTGCCACAACCTTATTATTTAGTGTTTATTCACTCATTCATTTATTCTCCACTTTGTTCCAGAAAGGACACTCATAGGAAGAATTTACTCTCGGGCTGTTTTGGCTCGATGTGCATCTCTTCACGCAATTATTTATTGCCCTCTCTACTAAAATGCATTTATGAAACTCCTGCTTTATTAATTCCTTGCTTTAGAAATGAAAAAACATCTCTAAGTAAATAAATTACCCTGAACCACTATAGAAGGGTTGTGAATGTTAAAGCACTTCATTGAGCCGGTGCTGTCTAGTATGTGTTTTAACTCACATTGAGCGCATAGTGACATGTATATTTTTGCCTTTCTGATAATACTGTCAAATGGTGCTTGTAGATAAAGCTTTAATGTTAAGCGACAAATAGTGATAACACCTAAATTCAGTAACAGTTTTGCTCCTCTTTTTCCTGTCCCCCTGCCCTGCCCCTGCTCTGCAAAACCCCCTCCCCACAGATCTTTACAGTGCAGTTTCAGATGGCAAAATGGTTTGTGCAGCTCACGTGCTTCCTTTAAAAAAAAAATGATTTTACAGATAGGCCTTAAATCTGGCTGTCTTTACGCAGGTTATCTCCCCAGCTTCTGCTAAACTTGAAGCTAATGTGAACTTTATAATCCTTGGTTTTATAAACACTATTTTTACTTTCTAAACAAAGAATAAAAAAAAGTCATTATTGAGGAAGCAATTAAAAGTTTATGTTTAACACCGATCAGCATAGACAGGTAGTAAAATTGTACAGAAGACACACACACACCAGGAATACAAGTGAAACTGGGGAAACCTGGAAAAGTGGGTCACACCAGTTAATATCCTGGTGTGAGGTTTTTTGCAAGATGTTATCATTGGGGAAACTGAATAAAGGGTGCACACATCTCTCTGTTATTATTTCTTAAAACCACGCATGAAACTACGATTGTCTCAAGCTTTTCCGTCAAAAAAGATAACTGGTTGGCAAACATTTCCTTAAAGCGCCAGACAGTGAGTATTTTAGGCTTTTAGGGGAAGCCTAAGGGGGCAGCCACTCAGATCCACTGCTCTAGTGCCAGAGCCATCAAACAAGCGAATGGGTGCGATGTGTTTGTCGGAAACTCTTTACAAACACAGGCCGCAGTCACCTTGGAGTTCGCAGACCTCTGGTGTCAAAAGAGACATAAGCTTTTGAAAGTATCTCCGACTTCCTTCCAGAAAAAAAATACTAAAAGTAATTATGTATTATAATGTTTTAATTTGCAGCTTCTCTCCATTTTCAAATTTTTCATTTGCTAATTTCTATGGGAAGTTTACATATACACTTTCATTTCTTTTGAATATTCTGCTTGAGTATCATGTTTTTCTATTTTTGGACATCAAAATAAGTTAAAGTGATTTTTAGACTGGGCACTGTGTTAAAGGAAGAAATAACATGGAATTTCTACCCTAATATTATCATCTCTGAACGTGAATAGTAGGCAGTGAAAGAGTTAAAGTTTGAAGTTGAAAAGCAGACATTTCTGTGCTCTCCTTTGTCCGTCTGTCTGTCTGTCCGTCCGCGAGCTGAACGTCCTCTGGAAGAGTTTAGGCTGTGCTCAGTCACCCTCGTTTTCAGAGGGTGATAATGCATCGCCATAAGCAGAATTCAGCTTTTATTTTTGTTAGATTTATTGGGGTGACATTGGTGAATAAAACTCTATAGGTTTCCAGCATACAACTCCCTAATGCATTGTCTGCATATCGCTTTGTGCGCCCACCACCCAGAGCCACGTCTCCTTCCGTCACCGTGTGTTAGCCCCCCATTGTCCTTCACTGCCCCCCAGCCCCCTTTCCTTTGGCATTGTCTGTGACTTTGAGTTTCTGTTTGTCCTGTTTGTTCATATTCACTCCTGGTCAGAATGTAAACTGGGAGAGCCACTATGGAAAACAGGATGAAGATTCCTCAAAAAATTAAGAGAAGAGTTGCCCTGTTACCCAGCAGGCCCTCCTCTGGGTATGCGCCGGAAAAAACTTCTGAAAACATTTATTCGTAAAGATACAGGCACCGTGTGTTCATTGCGGCATCAGTCATGGTGGCTAATGTATGGGAACACCCGAAGTGTCCTTCGACAGGTGCCTGGGTAAAGAAGACACAGTGCGTGTGTACAACGGAATGCTACTCTGCCGCTAGAAAAGATGAAATACTGCCCTTTGCGACAGCACGGGTGGGTGGCTCTTGCGAATACCATGGGGCTTTGCTGTTGTTGCTGTTTCTGTTTTTCCCACGTGCCTGGGGTGTGCGTTCTAGCTCCTTCAGATGTGTGACGTCCCCGCTTCAAAAAGAGCATTGGTTCCTTTAGGCTAATAAACCTGTCTTCTTCTAAATATCCACAGTACTTCAACATTATTGGGCCAATGAAATTTGGATTTGTGTCTTGGCAGCAGCGAACCACTGAGGGTCAAGAAGGAGAATAAATTTGTGAAAACGAGGCTGTCAGTTGTAGGCAGGATGGATTGGAGTGGAGAGGCAGTAGGCAAAGATGTCAGCACACTGTTTCTTTCGGGGCTTCCCCCCAGTCCGCAGACAAGGGTTTTACTTAATGAATGAGAGGGGGACAGGAAGAGACAGGGGGGCTTAGGCAGGGTGATGCAGTGGGAACCCAGGGGAAGGTATATAACCAAGGTACATTTTGAGTAAACTAACAACAGACGTGACTATTAAATACAGAGTAGGAGTCCAAAGTGTCACCAGACTTTGGATGAGAAAATGGTGCTTTCATTGGAAAAGTGGAAAGGTTGAGAAGGAGGACAGGGATTGGGCAGGGTGGCCAGGGGGAGTGTGAGCTGACTTCGAGCAGATCGCCAGTCCCCATAGAGAAGTCCAAAAGCGTATTTTCCTTTGAGGTGTCTTAGAAGGAGAATAATGGCGTTCCATTTGCTGAAATGGGCCTTTTAAATTGTAACCGCGGATTTGAAAACTTCTCTTTTTTCCCCCCAATATGGATATGCTTTCTAGGTTAATTTCAGGGATCTTACTTTACATTGATCTTTGAAAATCAAATTAGTTTATTTTGAAGCAAGGTTCTTATGGTACTCTGGTATAAAGTTAATTGAAACATCCACGGAAGTATAATTTTGTTGTAATTCTCATTTCAAATTGAATGACTCAGTTCCTGCTGCAAAGGCAGAGACACATTGGGAACTAATTTACCTGTGAGATGGCAGAGGGACCGTAGATGAAATCCTGGTTCTTTGAGAAAATTGCATAGAATTGAGGTTTGTTTTTGCTGCTGGTGTGCCTGTTGCTTTAAATAGGATATAACTATGCTCGAGGGCCAGTAGAGGACAGATAACAAATCTTAATCAGTCTTGATGCTTTTTTCTGTTTGAAAAGAAGAGGTTCAAATTCACTTTAAAGCCTACGGAGTTTAATTAAAGTAAGTAGAGACAAAAGTACTCTTTCGAGAGCTGTCATTTCTTTTAGTGTGACACTATTAATAATGTAGTGCAATGCTATTTTGGAAGTTTGGTTCTTTGCTTGTCTTTTGTCTTGTCTGACTCTTCCACATTCTAAAGGAAAGGGGAACGAAGCACTTAAAGGAAGGCACTGTACTCCATTCACTGTCTCCTTGTGCACCACATTATCTCTGACCTCGGCTATAATTCTTTGAAGAAATAACCCTTCCCAGCTCTGTTTTTTATCTCTCCCTTCCTCTTTTATTGTGAGCCTCTTTGACAATAGCGACAACATTTGGAGGGTGCTTCACAAAGAATTTTTTTTCTCAATTAGGGTGAAAATTAGATCATGCTGTGAACATTTCATTGTGAGTGTAAGTTCCCTTTTTGACAGCTCCATTAGATCTGCCCAGTTATAAATCTTCGTATTCCTGACTTGCCTTGAAATCAGAAAGTGTTTTCACCGTGCCCATCTTTGTGAGCAGCAAGCACGAACGAAGGCTTGGCAGACGTCACAGCTTCTTCGAGGAACTTACCTGCTGTAACTTGGGGCCGGGGCCAAGGCCAAGTGTTGGCCGCTAAACCTGATAATTCAGCTCTGGTTGCTAATTCTGTGTGACACCTTTTCAATGCGAAGAGTGTTTCCAAAGTCGGTTTTCATCTTTATGCATGCCGTCCTGCATCCATGTAGAACTTGGATGTCACAATCCTCATTGTTGGAAAGTTCATTGGTTTTCTTTGTTAGAATATCTTTCGCTTTGCTTGAGTAATCGTTTAATTGTATCTGTCTTTGTAAGTCGATTTTGGTGAATTTTTTAAGTCAAACTACGTATCTGAAGTACGCTGCCTCTGATTGCGTCGGCACCCAAACAGTCGCTAAGCATGTCAATACACATTTTACCTGCATTCTCTTCTGCTCTGTTTTTTAAATAACACGTACAGGTTAAAAAACTAAAATTACCCCATGTTTTTGCATAAATAAGATGTAAAAAAATATAAAGGAAGCAGATACTATTTTATTTTGAATATAATACATTGAAACTGACCTTATTTTGAGGCCCTCACAAAAATATAAGCATGTCAGTATATGATCAAAGTAGGAAATGAAAGAGTTAACAGTTCTTTATAAACCAGACCATTAACTCTTAATAATGCTGTCTCAAATATTTGTCTTTATTGTGGTGATAATCGAAGGAGAGCCTGTGGGATCGTGACTTGTCATACTGTTTGATTTGATAACTCTAGTAATCCCTTAAGAATGTTAGGCAAAATATTTTATGCTTACATTAGCAACTATTGTGAGTTTGTAAAATAACCTGCCAACCCCAAGATGTATTATAAGGACAAGAAGAGAAGGAATATCCAGGATCTTGTACTTCATTAATTATTAATTTTAGAGATTTTTCTTAACCCAGTACTTTCTTGTTTCTCAGTATGAGAAAGAGATGGACAAAGGCTTCAGCAAACTTCAAAAACAAGACAGAACACTGCCCACATACTAAATAATGTTAACCTCTTTATAAAACTGGGAAATAATGTCCAAATTTTTTTTCATCTGTGTTCCCATCTAAAATGCATCACAGTTCCCCTATAATAAAAGAATGCTTCTGTTACCGCGACTGGGTTGTGGCCTCCCTCTGGCCTCTGCTAGATAGCCCTCTGACCTCAGATGCAAGATAGAGCAAGCATTTCTTCAATTTAAAATGGAATTTCTAAAGCACTGTCTTAAAGCTGACGTGTCCACTTCCTGTTCTTCTGACAACATGGCTGAAACAAAACTGACAAAAATAATTACTTCTGTGTAAACGAGTATGGAAAGTTTTCAAGTCCTATTCTGTGACCTTTCCCAGAGTTCTCAATGTCCCTGAGCTTTTTCCCTGCTTGTAAAATGGGAATGAACACGCTAAGTTGGCTGTGAGAATAAACAGAATAATCTGTGTTGAGTGCAGAGCATAATGAGTTTAATAAGTACGAATTTTCCTTGTAGACCCCTCTCCCCAGTGTGCAGCCCCCTTTCATATTTACAGTCTGTGAAGTTATATGGAACTTAGATTTTTAGTAATTTCTTACTAGGTTTTTAGTAACTCCTTTCTGTAATTACTGGGTAAACTACTTAGAGCTAGCAGAAAGAAAAACATAGAGGGAAAACATGTATAGTAGTTCATTTTTTCCATCCTTTTCTTTTTTAAGAGATGAGCATTGGCTTTAAGCACACAGTATTCTAAGGTATCAGAGGTTTAAAGGAATTGTTATAGACTGGCTATGGACGTGTTGGAATGCTTTAAAAAATCGATTCTAGCTAATGGAGAGAATGATTTCAAAGTGAACTATTGCCATTCCTTCAGCGAACCACATGCAGCAGAAAAAATCCCAGTAAACATCAGAGGGGAGGCAGGCTCTTCCCTGTGTTAATGAGAATCGCAGCGATCTGCCGTGGGGAATTAGAATTTGAAAACCCTTTTCCGTATTATTCCCTAATGTGTAGAACCAGATAAGTAGACTCTAATTTTAAATGTGCAATTATCCAAACAAGATGAATGTGCAGGGCTATGCTGGATAAGAATGTCGATCTTAATGTTAATATTTTTATTCTCCCCTGTAATAGACGCATACTTGGCAAAAGCCACATGTCTGTGAGATCCCTCCGAATCACAGCTAACTCAGGAGAGATGCAGCTTTATCTTCCATCAGCGATGGAAATATGGCCCAGGGGAGACACATCCCAGAATAAGCCTCTTTGCTATTGTTCTTTTTTTTTTTTTTTTGATCACTTGTTTTATCTTAGGTAGATCTATATTTTGTAAAATGTGAAGTGATAAAGTATAATAGTATTTGGGACTTAAAATTAGCAACCAGAGCTTTAAACTGCGTGTTGTATATACATACACATTTTAAACACTGTAGAATTTTGGATCTTTTCTTTAAACTGGAAAAAGGACTCTAGAAACCATAATTTATTGAGTACAACACATTAGTGATAGAACTAGGACATAAAGATGTTGGTTTATGTTCAAAGCAAGGGAAAAATATTAAGTATAAGAATTATCTTTTTTATTTTCACTTGTATCCCCCTAACTTACATGTAAGGGAGGGTCTATTATGACTGTGGGTCTTTGATAAGTCAAAATGACTTATATTTGGTGTGCTTGAGTTTCGGAAATTTTGGAATTAAGACCAGGACACTAGATTGCTCTTAAAAAGTATATTAGTATTTGTATTTTTAAAATGAAACACTTTTACAGCACAAACCCAGTCAGCATTCAGTAATCAGTGAGTACCATGTCCGTATGCACCATATTTCTCCTGCTAGACGGACACCGTACATGCCACCTGATAAAGGCTTTGTGATCGATGTGTATTTGGCACATATTCTGCTCATATTAATAAATAATAAAGTGATCTACTGAAGTATTTGGGTAAAATCAAGTGTATTCAGGACTGTGCAAATGAGGGAGCAACAAATTCAAGTAGAAGGTGTTTTATTGATAAGTAAATTCTAATAATACCTTTCACATTAGTTTTAAGAGTCATTGCAGTTTTCACCAGAAAGGCATATTTATGGTAAACCCTAAGCAGCCTTTCTGAAACCTGAAAAAGATTTCTGAAAACAGCCTGCAATAAAAATCACACACGCTTCATAAAACACTACTTGATAGATATCACTTGCACCATTAAAGCTAAACGACAAAGGATGTAATTTCAGCTCTGGCATGCAATATTAATCGAAAGCCTTTCAAACATCTTGCTGATGGGAACTATGACAACGTGACATTGAAGAATTATGAGCTAAAGACATCTATCTTAATCAGATTTTCAAAGTAAATGCCATAAAACATAAAGTTGTTTCATTCATCTTTACATTTTCACATGTTCGGTGGGAGCATCATTTTTCTAGTGTGTTCCTTTAAATGCAAAGAATACAAATTCAGTACCTAAAAAGTACGAGTTCAGTTTACAGGATTAAAGCAAATTTTAACTGGCCATTCCGCATAAACGGGGAATGATTTCTGTAATATTGTACATTCTTTTCAGCTTTTTGCTAGTGGTACATTATCCTAAGTAAACACTCTAAATGATATTAAGGGATACTTTTGAAAATTAATTACATGCATATGTGCCTTTGTAAATTTATAAATTAAAAAAAGGATATTTTTAAGGACACCCCTTAGAAAGAAATGATCTTATGGGCATATTCACACTTAAACATCTTTGGCTGAAGAAATACATACATATGGTAAAAAAAAAAAAAAAATTAATGCTTTACTTGAATAAATGGGAAAAGTCTAGAAAATAAGACCTTACATTAAAATACCAGTTGATAAGATATATATATATATATATATAATTTTAATCCTCACAGCACATGTATAGAAGTGATTATTATCCCCATTTTAAAGCTGAGGAATCAAAGAATTTAAAATATGAAATTGACTTGTTCCATGTTACATAACTATTAAATTTCAGACAAGGAGCTTGAACCTAGGTGTTACGGACTGAGTGTTTGTTTCCCCAAAAATTTATATGTTGAAACCACCACCCCCCCGGATACCCCTCCCAACCACCCCACAGACTATATCTGGAAATAGAACCTCGAAAGACATAATGAAGGTTAGAAGAAGTCGTAAGGGTAAGGTCTTTTTGATAGAATTGGTGTTCTTAGAAAAGAGGTACCTGAGAGTTCTCTTTCTCTTCTCCATGTGAGGGCACGGGGAGAAGACAGCTGCCTGCAAGCCAGGAAGAGAGCCCTCCCCAGACACTGACTGTGGCTTGACCTGGGACTTCCGGCCAACAGAGCAGTGAGAACGTGGATTTCTGTTGCCTGTGTCACCCAGTCTGTGATGTTTCATCGTGGCCACCCCTGCAGACTAATTCACCAGATCTTTTTCTTTTTTAAGACTTTATTTATTTGTTTTTAGATAGAGGGGAAGGGAGAGAGAAAGAGAGGGAGAGAAACATTGATGTGTGAGAAAAACATCAATTGGTTGCCTCTCATACACCCCAAACGGGACCTGGCCCACATCCCAGGCATGTGCCCTGACCAGGAATCGAACTGGTGACCCTTTGGCTCACAGGCCAGCACTCCACCCACTGAGCCACACCAGCCAGGTCCACCAGGTCTTTTTAAATTTTTTCCACTGAATCTAGTGCTCTTTTGCCTCTTTTATGAAAAAGTTTAATAAACTGGCACTAAAATATTTGTAGACCTATGAAATAAAAGATCAGAAGATCTGTGAAGGAATAGCTTAGTCACTGGCTTCCTTTTGAACCTCCGTTTTGAGTGGAAGTTTCCAGTGGCAATTTGCATGTTATAAGGAGTCGCAGCCTCAACAAATCGAGCTAGTTTAAAAGGCACAACAAAGCCTCCGAAAACACACATCATTAATCTCCCAAACAATAACAGTACCTCACATTGCTCCAGTACTTTGCAGTTTACAGAGCCCTTTCACACACATGATTTCATTTTGATATCAGTTATCATGATATCTCCCGGATTAGTATTCTTCTCACGGTACCATCTTGCTTTCCATTGGTGCTCAGTCATTAAAGCAGCAGGAAAATACATACTTGGAAGAGGCTTTTAGTGTTATACATGCACAGAAAATTACCCCAAAATTATTAATGACAGAGGAGGAAATTCAGCAAGTATGCCTGTGTCAGCTCCAACTACAACTCTCTTTCCCTTTTAATCAAAAAACATCATTATGTGGTTTCCACTTAACAGGTCTCTCATTGCACGTGGCAGGAATGCAGAACCTGCCACGTGCACGGGTTCGTTCCAGTGAAATCTGTTGCACACACATGATATTTCACGTCCGTGACAACCCGCAGCTCTTCCTGGAGGTCGTAATATGACTTAAAATTTGATTTTAGTACAAGATTTATAGACAATATGGACTCCATAAACTGCAGAAAACAAATATGATATCAAATATTATGCCAGGGTAAAAATCACCGGCACGTGGCCATTTGGGGGGAAAAGATCGGCAGGGTTACTGTGTATTTTCTGTGTGTTCTCAGATCAGTTATTTCTCCTATCGTTGCTGAAATATTTTTGAAAAATAAAGTCTAGTAAAAGGTTCAGGTAAAGTAGGTGAAATCTCTTCTTTCTGAAACTGATTAACTGTAATTTTAAAATGTATTATAATTATATCAGAACATTTTAAAAACAGGTCAGTTTTAATTTAACTTTGAAAGTTGCATCCCGGCTTTTTACATACCTGTTTTCACAAGCAATTTTAATATTGATAGCTGAAGTACATTTACTATAAAATGATTTCTACTAGATGTATCTTAAGATGTTACAGGCTACAACAAAAGATGAGACAGAGTGATTTATTTTTAGTATTGATAACACAAGGCAATGTGGTAGAGTATTTATGGCATGAGTTAATAAGGGGGAGTTTTCATAATATTTACATTCATAGTAATGATTTACTCATTGTCTCTTGAATGTTTTATATGTATAACTTAAGATAATGTGATTAGTTTTTTTAATGATCTTAATTATTTTGGTAATATTTATGACACAAGCTAATATGTTTGAAGAAAATATTATGCATTATGTAAAATGAAGAGAATTTTAAAGCTAGAAACTTTAGAATTCATTGAATAAGCCCCCTTCCCTCCTGATGGCCATATTTTTACAGAGCAGAGAAACTGAGGCCCTGAAGTTAATGGAATTACATGAGGTTAAGTTTGGTTAGTTAAAGTAAGTGCTCAACCCCATGTCTCCTGTCCTGGGACTCCTTTCCTAGGACTCCTTTTTCTATACCAGCCATTTACCTTGTGGTAAAGAATGTTATATGAAAAGCTTGCAAATTCTGCATGATTTGGAATATTTGATTGGCTTTTCTTATTATTTATAAACCACTTCTCACATAGTAACAGC
>PVJD01012736.1:0-38001 GCA_004026545.1 Mormoops blainvillei | reverse complement strand
CCATGAAGTCCGGTGCTGCCGTATTTACATGCTCAGGCCCAGAGCCCAGCCAAGCAGATGTGCAGTTATAAAATTAACATGGCTCATCTTTCTGGAACGTCAACTTTACTCAGAGATTTAGGGGAGAAAGCATTGTTTTAATATTAAAATCCAATTGGATTTATTAAAGAGGTGACTTTAAAATTCTCATTCACCTTTAAGATGAGAGAAGATATTACAGGAGTTTTGATGATGTTTTTATGGTTGCCTTGGGCTTCACCCACAGAGGCCCTTGGCTCTCTCACTTGAGGCCATGTGGAAAATGCTGAGAGTCCCGTTCCTCATCCGATTCCTTCGTTCAGAAGCCTCGTCGGAGTCTCACTAATACGTAAAATGACTCCGCCATGTTGACCTGTGCTCTTTCTCTTTGGACCATTTGTTCTTCCCCACCATAGAACATATGGCCCAACTCATGAAGACCCCTGAAGAAAAATGCATATTAATGCCTCTAGCATTAAGATAATCATGAGAACTTCTCTTCTTTCCTTTTTTTAAATTCTTAAAAGGTATTTTTAAAAATTTGATTTACGTCATTCATTTGCCATCACTATTTTAATGGGGGCCATTGGTCAGTCACTAAACTAGTGGAGATTTTCCTGTATTCTGACTATTCTGATGAACGTGGACAGCTCACCGATACCCTAAGTCCCTGCTGCCAGGGAAGGTAAGCCAGAAGATGATATGCCAGAGGCTCAGTCAGGGTCTCTGATGGATTCTCAGTGACCCTGAGAATATGCGTGGTTTAAGGAGGAGCATGTGCCTTTTTGGGTGACAGGATGGCCCTAAGATCCAGTGCAGTGATGCTTTTCTAAGAGGCATTACAGGGGTTGGAAATCGATCATGCTCCTCCTACCCGGATTCCTTATTGTGCGTGCCTTATGTTTGTCCTCTTCTGGCATAAGCAAAATAGTTTGCTAAAATTTCATGCTATACAGTTTTTTTATGTATATTTATGACAGCTGAACTGGGTAAGTTAAGTTTTCCAATATCACTTTAAGGCTGGAATTATTTAGTTCAACTATTTGTGTTGTCCAGGCAAATAGACTAATGGTGAGCTCTTCACTTACTTTGTAACTGTGTAGACACATTCTGTGTGAGGGTTTGCAAATCTTGAAAAACAGTTTAGAAGTCCTTCCTCCTATTGTGGGCTGTTTGTGGCGTCACATAACAAAACAATTGTCCTGGGGCATTTGGTTACAATGCAGTGTGAGGACTGACATTCAGCAGTCACGGATATTTGCATCCCAAGTGAGGCAGGAAGTCTCCATGTTAACATAAATCAGGTTATACTCAATATTTGAACATGCAGTACAAAAATAAGAATTGTTTCTCTTAAAGTCAACCTTAACATGAAAATACCCCTTTAAGTTATTTTTAGTACCACCCTGTAAATTACAGATCTTAGATTTATATCTAACTATAATGAAATGAGTATTTGTCCGTATTAATTATATAGCCCTACCTTGGCAAGAGACTTACTCTGCTGGTTGGTCATCCTCCATTATAACTGGCGTCATAACCAAGGACCAGTCCGCTTCCCACTCACTTTATCATTGTTTTTATGAGTCCCTCTACTTCAGCTCCCCATTAGGCTCCTGTTGAAACTAAACATTCGGGTGAGAGTTTCCTCACCAGAACTACGGTCCTGTCTCTCAGAGGGATACCCAAATCAAGTCTAAGGGGTTGGCTGACCTGCGAAGGAGATTTCCTGGAAAACAGGGTTTTATTAACCTGGATTCAGTCACAGTTAAATAGTATGCTTTGCGAATATTTTGAGTAAAAGCTCCTAAAGTGTACATTGTGATAACCAAAGAGGTAAAAGAGATAATGTTATCATACAAATAGTAAAGTGATCTTTTAGAAGAAAATAAAATAGAAATGATATTTAGTGTGACACTGTGGGACAGGGGAGAGGGAGTTGTTTGGGTGGGGGGGATGGGAGCAGGCTGGATGGATTTCAGAATGTCACGTACCACACGGTAATGCTTGGTGCACTAATGACACCTGGCTGGGGTCGGTTTCCCTCTTCCAAGAATTAGTTATTTACTCCCTGGAAGTAAGTTGAAAATTCATATTATCCGTTTTACATGTTATGACCTGGATTCTTGATGCCTTCACATACAAAACATATATCTTTATATATACTTCATATCTCATCACTTGTTAGGTAGAGAAACCCATGTAAGATACTATTCTCAGGTAAATGATTTTCTTCCTCTATAAAATGAAAATTGAAGTGATCTCTTTCAGATCCCTGCTGCTGTTAGCATTCTCTAATTACAGGCTCATGCCATGTGCCTAGCATGAGGTTTTGTGTGTGTGTGTGTGTGTGTGTGTGTGTGTGTGTGTGTAAAACTCCTATTCACACCACTTCCCCCATCCTTTCTATTCCTCCCTTCAGAATCCCCTTCTTCTTTCCCAGTGCTATATCCCAAAAAGGAATTCCAGGAGACATTCCCTCATAGAGATTTGGGCCATGTACATGGACCCACTCATTGTTCTCAGACGTATAGACACATAAAATTGAAGGGGTGGGGAAGGGATACTTTTAGGTTTGTGAGGATGGTATAGTATACTCTGCACCACCTGTTTTCCTCAAGGTGAGACTCATCCATGCTGTGACTCTCCTTAACGCTTCTTAATTATGTATCACGAATTATATTAAAAAGGCAACTGTCATAGCAGTTGGAATGATCAATAGCTATTAAGTAGAATGTGTTCTGTTGCCGAAGCTCATGGAGCTGAGCAGAAGGGCCTCCAACTGGTGGTATGTGTCTGTTGAAGCAGAAAGTAAGGGCGCAGGGACTAAAGCAACCAACATGCATTGATTGCCTTAGGCACATTCTGTGTCATCCTCACAGTAATCTTGAATGATTGACATCATTCCCACTTTTCCGGAGACTGAGGTTTGGTAACTTGCCCAGAGTCTCCCAGTAACTAACAGATCTGGAACCGGAACCCAGGTTTTCTGACTCTAACCTCTGTTTTTCAGGAATCCTCAGTGAAGCTCTTCCCTTGTGTCAAATGAAAGAACCCCTGTTCTTAGACCCAGTGGTTTCAGGTCATCTCCATAGCTGTTTTGGTGATGTTGAAAGTGGCTCTCAATATTTTTCCCTATTTCAGTCAAGTGAGTTCAAAGAGCAGGCAAAGCTATAATAATGAAGTTAAATTCACAACCCATTAAACCTAAGCCAATAGTTAAGTCCAATTATGCTTAGCGCTTTCAGCTTACACATAAATAGTAAGTTGTCAGATTTAATAAACTTCAGAATTTACTTACTCTGCATTGTTCCAATTTCATTGTTTTAAGGTCGTCTAAAGCAAATCGCATTGGTAAAAAGTGTTCTTACTGAGCCGGTTATCGAAGAAGAGTTGATTTGTGGGACCCGAGCTGGGGAATACAGGCTGTTGCATGCTTTGGACAGACCAGAGGTGACTCACAGTGAATCAAATAATAGGCTCGAAAGGTAGTTTTGTTTTGTTTTTTAAAAGAACTTAGGAATTCAGAAATCAATTGACATTGATACTAAATAAGTTGCTTAGCTGGCCATGCCTCCTCCTCCTCAACTGGTCCTGTCTAGCCCCTAGGGCTCATTCTATGGCTTCTGCCCATATTTTTTGTATGATATCACTTGTTTCCATGACTTCAGGTACCAAAACCTTGATCATTATTTTTTTCCCTAAGCTGCAGCCAATATTTCCAATAGCTCACTGGATATTGGCTCCTAAATATATATTGCCATAATCTCAAAATAAACATTAGGAACTGAACTCATTTTCACTCTGATTTGCTATATTTCCCATCACAGTTAATGAAACCTCCACAGACCCAGCTTCATGTGCCTAAAAACTTATAGTCTTACTTGATTTCTCTTTTGTCCCTTATTCCAAAGGACTAAGTATGCAATAGCTTCTGTTAGTTTTACCTCAAATGTGCCTTCAATGCAATCTCCTTTTTTCATCCTAACTTTGGCTGACTTAGCTAAGGGACTCATTATCACTTTTGGAATTCTTGCCAGAGATCTTATGTGGTTTTTGTTCTTGGCATCTGTTCATCTTGTGCTAGCTTTGATATCATTCCCCAGTGCCTATAGGATACGATCCAAACTCCCCACAGACCCCTCAGCGGCCTCGTCCTGGGCCACTGTCAGCTCATGAGGTGTGCTTTGCACTCTTCTCAGACTGAAATCCCCTCATTCTCTAATGGCATGCTGTTCCTTCGCATTTCTCTGTCTTAGCATAATGCTGTTTCTTCTCCACCCTACCTTTCATCCCTTCATTCAGTCAATTAACATGTCTTGTTGGAAAATCTGCCATTCTTCTGAAAAAGATCCAGTTTATATGTCATTTCCCTGGCTATTTTCAATATCTAATCATTCCCTCTTGTGTTCCACCATGGCACTTGATACTTTCCTTCTTTTTTTTTTTTCTTACCTTCTTGTTAGTCATGCCTCCCCTATTGTCTTGGGAGAATCTTAAGTTTAGAAACTATATCTTACTGGTTTTTGAGTTTTGTACTTGAAGCATATTACATTGTCAGTACGCTGTCAATGAATGAATATTATGTTTTCCAAATTTGTTGAATAAATATTCTGAAAGCTGAATGTAGAAGACAGCACAAGCTCAAGGAAAGATTTAATTGTGGGTGTTTTAGTTTTTTTTTAGGATAGTAGTAGAGACTTTGATGCACATCGATGGACAGTACCTTCTAGTGCTAAAACTCTTAAATTCACAGCATATTTTATAAACAGAGAACCATGAAAGCACCCTTCACACATACCAGTGGCCACCCTTCTAATCTGTTAACCATTACTGGGTTTCAGTATGATTTCAGCATGACTAAACTGTGAAATATTTGCATTGGGAAACCATATATAATCTTCCCTTTCCTCCAAAGTACCCAGAGCATTTCTAATCAATATATTTATTGATCAATTATGTCAGTGTGTAGAAGCATTCGGACATGTACTTTCTTTATGTCAATTTCTCTTGTAAGTAACAACTGTCTTTGGATTTATATTCTACATGAGACTAATCATCTAATTTCTTGCTGAACTTTGGTAACTGTATTTGACAGTATCTCCTCAACAAATATATGAAGTATTCAATTTAGGAAATGTGGTTTGGGGTGCTAAGGTTCTCTGTTTTTATTCAGGTCATGGAAAAATTAGTGAGGATGCAGCATTTTAAGAGGAGGAAGCTCTAGAGATATAAAGTAAATAGTCTGCCTATAGGGTCGAATGCCTATAGGAGAAAGCTGCCTATAGGGCCATTCACCAACCTTTCCACCCTCGCCAAGAGTTTAAACTGCAATCTAAGTAAAGTATAATGTCTAAGAAAGGTAGATTATTTTCACTACAATTACAATCAAAGCAACCTTTAAATTTCAATTAATCTAATAATTGTCTGTGTAGTTTCTCTGCTGATGTTTGCAAGGAGTAATGAATGACTTTACTAAGATAATTAAGCAACTTAAAAATGGTGAAGCCTCCAAAGTCAACATAGCTTTATTAGTGTCTGGTGAGGATTGTCATGCGTTTTCCATAGATTACACATCAGCTTGCAGGTAGTATAATGCTATTTATAACTAAACATGCTCTTTTAAATCTAAAAATTTATTAAGGCAGACTCAGGTGCTATATTTTTTTGCAGTGTTAGTGGAATCGCTTTATCTTCCAATGGCAGCAGTCTAGGGAAGAATAAATAATATAAATAATTCAGTGGTGGATTTGACTAAAGGGAAATGTGTTGAATAAATACATATAGATTCATAGAGATAGAGATGTAATTAAAGCTATATTACAGATATAGGTAAATAAGTACGCATCTATATATTTGCGCACATGCCCTACATATATTTCTTAGTTTGGACGTGGATCTGACTCTGAAAAATATTAGTGCAAATTAGTTCATTCAGGTTGACAGTCTTTTCTATTTAAGATTGTCCTGTAGTGTCTGAACACATGGGAACATCATAAGGAGAGGTTGAAGGGAGAACTATTTTGTTTTTATGCCAGGTAAAATATGCCAATTCCTCTTGCATATTTAACTATAAAATGTATATATAAAAATTTGTTTGTATGTTATCTCTCAAGGAAGTTCAATGAATTTATCATTTCATAAAAGGATAGTCTTTGGAATTTTCATTCCTGGTAAACTTCATAGTAAGGTTATATCAGATAGCAAGAGTCATACGCAAAGAAGAATAAACAGTAACAGCTAAAAGCCACCTATATCATATGTAGCTTAAATAACGACTCTTAATTTGCTGTGTTATCATCTAATATTTTGAATTTAAGAATCACGTCCCTGCCTCGCCCGCCTCCCAACTCATCTGCTCTTCCAAATCTATACACAATTGGAGAGAAGAGGCATGGTCCCAGGCTTCCACACACAATGTGGCATCAAGTCCCAGCAGTCTTACACAAAGAGGAAGGTGCAGGTCAGCGTTGTCTAGGGGCCTTTGTGCCGCTACAAATAGACACAATTCAAAACCCTATGAGAAAAGATGTTAACAGTCTCATATTTAGAACTATTGTCCTAACAGAAAGGGTCAAATGCCAAGATTATTTACAAAAGGCACTTGGCTTCCTTACTGTGCTTTCAAAAGTTTATAGGATGTTGTGCCTCTGATGAGTGTAGAGGGAGTTCTCTTCATGCCGTGTGTCTCCTCGCTCCGAGTCTTCTGTGGCACATTGCTAAGCGTCCATGACGGGGAGTAGAGCTGGAGGTCTGACACATACTAACCTTCCTCTTGCATGTATCACACTGTATCTACCTTGTCAATATCTTTAATTATTTTCCTCTCTTCACTGATCCTTTAAAGGTGGGTTTCTGTGCCTTTTATCTCTAGATTCCTAAACCTGATGCAATGCTTGGCACTTAGTAGGAGCTTGATACATATTTCTTGACTGGTTGATCTAATTAATGAATAAATGATTTTCTAAGGTTTTATTTTCATCATTGCTGGTATGTGGTTTTGCTTACTTAAGAATTTGCTGTGTTAGAACACCATCAGTCAACAACTTATTCTAAATCTGTATTCTATCAAACACCTATGGAAAGACCTCAGTACATGCTTATATTCCCCTTTGCTCCCATTCTCTTATTTCTTGCTGGAAATCAATTTGATGTAATACAGAAGACAACATTTAAAGGTCCTTGTTAAGACTCCATGTGTAATAATTTGCCCACTGGTATTATTCCAGCTTTACTTGACTAGTTTACGGATTAACCTTTTGTTTTATCATTTGAAAAATGAAGTGCGTTTTAGAAAGAATACGTTTTAAGAAGAATGAAGTTAAAATAGCCCCACTTTTAAATTGTGATACATTTTAAAATTTATAATTCAATAAAATTCTTGTTATTAAATTATAAAAAAAAACCAACAAAACACCATCAGTCAATAGGAAGAACACCGTCAATAGGGTAAAGTTAGTTCAAATCATAATAGTCCAGTGATCCCTAATTGGCAGGTAAACAATACAGCTCCAGCTGAAATTTGCATGGAGTTTTAAAATGGGCCTATTAGTTTGCAGTAATAATTAAACATGAATATTTAGAAAAATGCAAATAAGATGGTGCTATTTCTTTTGTACACATCTCAAGTCTCTTTAATTTAGCAATATTGAAATACATTATGCATATTGCAGTTTATTCTCAAAAGAGCACATTTACTATGTTAACTTTAAGAACATATAGTTGACTCAAACACTAATTACAAATTAAATTTAAATGTTATAGCTTTTGTTGTAGAGTTCAAAAGCTGAGAAAATATAAATAATTCAAAATCTTTTGTGTTGTGTGTATTTTGTGTTTTATAAATTTATAAAGTAGGAATTGAGAAAAAAACAATAATCCAAAGAATTTATTCAGTTTTTCCATCTTATTGCTTACTCCAGTTTTGCAGATAAAGTGTTTCATAACCACCTTATATGTAAACTGTTTTGGGTCTTCACATCTCATTACCCTGAGGACCCTGAAATAAAGTAAAAACTTTTCAATTAAAGTCCAACTCTTCTCTCTATTTTTTCCTCAAAGGAGCAGAAACTTACACCCAACTATCGTTGCTATCTTTGCCTCCAGGTTTTAAAAAGTCTAGCCCTGGGTTTAGTAATTCCAACCCTGCTCATAGATTGATAACCCAATTGCTTTAACTCCGCGGAAGGTGGCATTTCTCTGCAAAGGTCAGATAGTTGGTTTCCTTTGCAATGGTTCTTCAGTGAAAGGTCTTCTTCTTTCCACTGTGGAGGGAGTTTATGACACTCTGAAAAGCGAGCTGGGCTATATATTGGATGATTTTAGAGAAAAAGGGTTGGGGCTACAATGCACCATTGGATAGAAGGAACGTATTTCCAACCAGTTCCCCAATGGTCCGGTAAAGCAGACTACTACTTTTTTATGTTGGCTGATCATACATTCCATCTTATAGTATTGTTTTAGTACTTTCACCTTTTTCAGATACTGGTTATTCTTTTCATGATATCCTTCCTCATTGTAGAAAATTTGGAGAATGTAGGAAAATCAAGAGGAAGATTAAAATTGTTCTGATCCTGTGACTCTGGGATAAGCACTATAAATATGTTGGTAGATATTCTCCCAGGCTTTTTTTCTTTCTTTTCTTTTCTTTTATTTATTTTATTTATTTTATATCTTATTTTATTTTATTTTCTCTTATAATTTTTTTATTGTTTACGCTATTACAGTTGTTCCAATTTTTCCCCCTTTGCCCTCCTCCCCTTAACTCCCCTCCCCACAGTCAGTTCTCACACCGTTGCTCATGTCCACAGGTGACGCCTATACATTCTTTGACTAAACACTTCACCTTCTTTCAACCAGTTGCAACCTCCTTCTTCCCTCTCATAGCTATCCTTCTGTTCCTTGTTTCTGTGCCTCTGATTCTATTTTGCTTGTAAGTTTATTTTCTTCCTTAGATTCCAGTTATAATTGAGATCATATGGTAATTGTCTTTCCTTGCCTGGCTAATTTTACTTAGCATAATAGTCTCCAGTTCCATCCATGCTGACACAAAAGGTAAGAGTGCCTTCTTTTTTGCTGCTGTGTAGAATTCCACTGTGCAAGTGTACCACAGCTTTCTAAAAAATATTTGGCTCTTTTTTTAATTGTTGTTCTGTTACAGTTTTCCCACCTTTTTCCTCATTGCCCTCTCTACCCCGTCTCCCCCACCAACTCCCACAGTCAATACCCCCTCCATTATCCGTGCCCATGAGTCCTCTGTTTGTGCTCCTTGTCTTGCCCCTTCCTCTTTTTTCCCCTGTTAGCCCCCTCCTCCCTCCCCTCTGGTCACTGTCAGTCCTTTATTTCCAGATCTCTGGTTCTATTTTGCTCACTTGTTTGTTTCGTTGATTAGGTAAGGTACTATAGGTACTTATAGGTAAGATCATATGATATTTATCTTTCACTACAGCTTTTTTATCCACTCATCTACTGATGGGCCCTTAGGCTATTTTCTCAATCTTGGCTGTTGTAAATAACACTGTTATTAACATAGGGGTGCATATTTCCTTTGAATTGGTGTTTCTGGATTGTTTGGATGTATTCCCTGAAGTGGAATTGCTGGGTCAAAAGGCAGTTCCATTTTTAATTTTGTAAGGAAATTCCATACCACTTTCCACAGTGGCTGCACCAGTCTGCATTCCCACCAATAGTGCACTAGGGTTCCCTTTCCTCTACATCCTTGTCAGTACTTGTTGTTCATTGACTTACTGGTAATAGTCTTTTTGGCAGGTGTGAGATGGTATATCATTGTGGTTTTAATTTGCATCGTTCTGATGACTAGTGATGTTGAGCATTTTTTTATGTCTATTGGCCATCTGTATGTCCTCCTTGGAGAAGTATCTATTCAGGTCCTTTGCCCCCCCTCCCTTTTTTAAAAGATTTTATTTATTTATTTTTAGACAGAGGGGAAGGGACAGAGAAAGAGAGGGAGAGAAACATTAATGTGTGGTTGCCTCTCATGCTCCCCTCATTGGGGACCTGGCCTGCAACCCAGGCATGTGCCCTGACTGGGAATCAAATTGGAGACCTTTTGGTTCACAGACTAACACTCAATCCACTGAGCCACACCAGCCAGGGCCTTTGCCCATTTTTTTTATTGGATTGTTTGTCTTTCTGGTGTTGAGTTGTCTGAAAAAACTGAGGAAGATACAAATAAGTAGAAGAGTATACCATGCTCATGGATTGGAAGAATTAACATCATTAAAATATCCATACTGCCCAAAGCAATCTACAGATTCAACACAATTCCTATTAAAACACCAATGGCATATTTCACAGATGTAGAAAAAATATTCCAAAAATTTATATGGAACCAAAAAAGACTCAGAATAGCCTCAATAATCTTGGGAAAGAAGAACAAAGTTGGAAAGATCACAATGCCTGATATCAAACTATAATATAAGACCACTGTAATCTAAACATTCTGACAGGAATAAGAACAGACACGTAAATCAATGGAACAGACTGGAGAGTCCAGAAATAAACCCATGCCTTTATGATCAATTAATATTTGACAAAGTAGGCAAGAGCACACATTAGAGTAAGGGCAGTCTCTTCAATAAGTGATCTTGGGAAAAGTGGACTAGTATTTGCCAAAAAAATGAAACTAGACCACCAACTTACACCATACACTGGAATAAACTCAAAATGGACAAAAGACTTGAATATGCCACGATGCCATGAAATTGATATTGGTTTAATGCCAAACAGAAAATTCTAGAGGAAAACAAAGGCAGCAAAATTTCAGATTTTTGCATAGTAATATTTTTGCTGCTCTTTCTCCTAGGGCAAGGGAAACAAAGTAAAAAATAAAGTAATGGGGCTACATCAAATTAAAAAGCTTCTGCACAGCTGAGGAAACCATCACCAAATTAAAAAGGAAACCCACTGTATGGGAGAAATATGTACCAATGATAGATCAGACAAGGGTTTCATCTCCAAAATATATAATTTTTTTCTTTTATAAATTTTATTTTTCAATTATGGTTTATATTCAATATTATTTGTATTGGTTTCAGGTGTATAGCATAGTGGTTATATAATCATATACTTTTCAAAGTGTTCCCCCCCAATATTTCCCATACTCTCCTGGCTCCATCAGCCCATGTTCTATGTATATTTGTATGTTTTAACCCTTCTCTGACTATTAAGGAGATAAAACAGGCTTTCTTTTCTTTCTTCCCCAAAGGAGAGATCTTTAATATGACTAATAATATTAGTAACACTACCTCAAAAATAAATTAACAAATAGACAAACACTATGATTACTTTTAAGTATTTAATCTTACCAATAAAAAAGTTAGTAAATTATTTGTAATTTTGTTCATATTGATGTGTCCCTTGTGTATTTAAACCAGTTGGCTCAGGAAAAAAATGGGTATTTTTTCTTTTAAATAGTAAAAAAAAAAACAAAAAACTGAGGAAATGGATTATACTCATCATAAGAGTTTAATGAAGAGTGAAAAGAATGATCTGAGTGTTGTTACCAACTCAGATTTTGTATCTGTGCCAAGCCACATAAGTCTTTGGGAATACAGGCAGTGCTGTAGCTAGGGTTCACCGTGTCCAGGCCATATTGGGTGATGATGCAGCAGACCTATGTGGGAACATCAGTGAGCATGAAATTGATATTGATTTAATGCCAAGCAAAAAATGTTCTGAAATCTGAAATGTGTTTATAAATGTAAACTTAAATGCATTTTGTTTTTTTTTAATTTAATTTTTTGTTATTTTCTCTTTGTTCTGGTTTCCTCCCCCAGTTTTTAACTTTCTTAGTCTTTTTCTTATATTGTTTATATATATGCAAGATGTACCAAATTCTTCCTGGAAAAAGACAGATAGGGGTGTGTGTATATATATGTATGTATATACACTCACACACAACACCTGTAGTCACAGCCCTGCAGAGTGGAGACAGAGTTAGTTTCCTTGAACGAAAAGGTAACTTTTGAGAAAACAAAACTTATGAAAATAGTAGGCAGAAAGGTAGATATTTGAACTTATTCTTGTCTTGTTTTCTCTCATTTCTTTCCAATTTTGAGACTTGAACCCCTGTACACCACATTATTGACTGTTAACACAAAGCCTGATCTTCCAGGGTTAAATCTAGAAAAACCAACAAACAAAAAGTTCCCACTTAACTCTTTACTTGGGAATAAATAAAAAGAAAAATTTGATAATGACAGTCATTTGTAATTTATGATTGTAATTAAAAAGTACACTTGCTTGTCCCTGTTACAATTGATTTTTTGAGCAAATCTACCATATTTTTAGTATAATTAATAGAAGCCATAAATCTTTGCAAGCTGTTTCTGTTAACAGCATGGTAATATAGGAACATGAGGTTTCAAGATGACATCCTGTTAGATATTTAGCTAAAAATTTCTTGCACCATTTCATAAATGTGCCAAATGGAGTACACCCACAGTACATTGAAAACAAAAGCTAGCAAAAGTTTACTTAGTTTCCCAATACTTTATGTAGCGAAGCCATCTTTTTCCATCATAGTTATTATTTTATTTGCATTTATAACTTAAATAGGAATTAGATATTATACCAGTACTTCTGTCTTTTAATCTAGATTTTATTAAATGTATCTAATGTGTTTACTTTTCCTGGTACTATTATTTATTTTTATACATGATATCATATATATCTTTGTCATGAGTTCAGTAGTACTATAAACAGACACACACACACACACACACACACACACACACACACACACACACATTGGGATATATATAAATATTGGGTTGGCCAAAAAGTTCATTTAGTTTTTTTCCGTAAGATGGCTCTAGTAATGCTTAGTTGGCTTTAACTTCATTCGAAACCATTTTGGTATATTGTATTGTGATTGCTGTCATATCAGCATGCATTTAATAAAAACATCAAAACTGGTGAACTTTTGTGTAGCCATTTTAATGTTTGAAGATTTTTTTGTGTATTATGTTTTATCATTTCAAGAAAGGTAAAAATGCAACTGAAATGCAAAAAACAATTTGTTCAGTGTATGAGGAAGGTGCTGAGAGTGATTGAACATGTCAAAAGTGTTTTACAAAGTTTCTTGGTATTATTGACATTTTGGCCAAATAATTCTTTGCTCTGGGGCTGTCCTCTGCTTTGGAAGATGTTTAGCAGCACCCCTGGCCTCTACCCACTAAAAGCCAATAGCAGGAGATAGCCAACATTTTGTTAGAATTTATTGCCTCCTTCTTGTTGAATCTATACTACTACATAATAGCTCCATTAATACTTGGCATGTTAAATCATAATTATGTGTTATCATTTAGGCACTCAATAAGCCAAAACTTTCAAGTACAGTAATCTTTATGGTAAAGATACCATTTATCTCAGTATCCTAGGCAGTGGAGTCTTTGTTGAGTGAATAAAGGAGAGACATCAGGAAACCTGCTTGTTACGTAGCTGAGATACCTTTAAAGAGATGTGACTCAGGACAGTCAATGTCTCTAGCATGCATGACATTGCTCTTGACACCAGTCAAGACGAACGATATTCAATCCTTGCTATATCTACTCCACAAATGAAAAGCTATGCACATTCCCAGCACTGTTCACGCCATTGCTGTGAGTGACAAACAGCCACTCTCCTGAGAGTCAATTCTACCTTTTTAGACGCAATATGTACCGTCATTTATTATCACTAATACACAAGGGTGTTTACATTGGTTTTAAAGTTCATTCTTCGAAAGGAAGAAGGCTGCCACATGTGACAAGTCAAGTTTGGCATTAGGGGATTGTATTTGGGGGTGTACTTTTGAGTTTGAGTAGTTGTTTGAGAAATTGAGCTTCAGGAAGAGCCTAGAAAGAGGGTATTGAATTAAACTGGAAGAGTTCAGCACTAATACAAGTGGGTCCGTCCAAAGGTCTGTATGTTCAGTACCTCTTCTTTTTAATTACCACAGTGAGTTCTGTTAAATTTGAATTTCTAAGTTAAAGTCACTGTTTAATACTATTTGACCCTGTGTGTTTCATCTCAAAGTTGTTTTGATAAATAGTTGATATTATAAGGTGGGACTTGGATTATTCTGTAAAATCAACAACCAGCTGTCCCAAATTTGTTTCTCCTCTGCCCAGAAATGTGTGCTACTTCAGCCAAGTCCCCGCTGGAAGGAAGAGAGTGGAACTTATGCTCGTTAATGGCCAACTAGCTCTTTAGACTGTAGTCTGTAGAGTTAGAATGTTTATATCGTGAATACAGAGTTCAGGCTTAAAGTGTGATTTAGGGTATATCCTATACTGAATGGAAATTCTGTAACGTGTAATGTAAATGAGGTTGGTAGTACAATTTTATTTTCTCTCAAGGCTCAAGGAATAGCAATGTTTTCATTATTCTCAGACTTGGTGCTTTAGCCAACTAAACTAGCCTTATGAATTTGTTCTTTAGAATTCTTAAAATAATCTCCAATTAAATTACTTGGAAAGATTCCACCCCTCCCATATTCTTTCTCTTACTTCCATCTTCCATAAATTATTCTGTTTGATTTTGATTGCAATCAGGCAGTTATCTTTTGAAAATTAAAGCAGGCCTGCCAATAAAGAAGCACCTTGGATCGGTGTATAGAACACACTGAAGCCCAAAAGAGGCGGTGTGAAGTCTGCCTGCCAAAGAGTGGCAGGGTGTCTTCCTTGAAAGAAGCTCATCCATCCACAAAGCAGTAGTAAAATAGACATTGACTGTAATCATTGTGGTGCCTAGGTCTTAATTCTTGGAACTCGTATGGTACCTTAAAAGGCAAAGGGTCATTAAAGTTGCAGATGGAATTAATGTTAGTAATCACCTGACCCCAGGACCGGGAGAGTATTCTAGACCATCCAGGGGAGTCTTCTGTAACACAAGGGATCTTCAGTGGGAGGCAGAAACATTAGTGTCGGAGTGGTGTAGTGTGAGGAAGATTAGCTGGCCTTTGCTGGCTTCGAAGGAAGCAGGACACCACAAACTGAGATGTGGGTTCTCTCTGGCACCTGGAAAAGGCAAGAAAACAGTTTCTCCCCTGGAGCCTCAGGAAAGGCATGCAGCTCTGCTGACACCTTGATTTAACCTGTGAGATCCACATGGGCCTTTGGATGCCTAGGATGGTGAATTAATACATTGTTGCTTGTTCTGGAAATTAATAACAATATCAAAAGAAAACTTTATCCAGATTACCTTATTGTTTGGCCTCTAATTTATTAAGTTCTGGTGTAAATCTGTAATAGTATTTCCTTATTTATTATTTGTGTGCCTTTGAGACCCCTGCTCTTGCACTGAAGAAACATTTTCAGAGTTCCTTTGAATAATTCATTTGTTTGAAAACATGCCTTGAGTTCATACCTAGTGCCAATCATGGGGAACACAGAAACTTTGTTGGATTTGGGTCTAGGCGAGGGTAGGAAAAAGCAGCTAATAGGCTTTAAAGGTAGAAATAAAATCTCTAGGAATAGAAAGATAGGAAAAATTGGTAAACATATTGTCTGTAAATAGAAAAGACTACAGCTTGTAAAAAACTGTGTACTACCCACCCCTTTGGTCAGTCTGCCACAGACCCATGGTTTACGGTATAGCACACACACACATGAGTGTGTCCTCCAGATAAAATATCCTGGAAAGCATCATCAGCCTCTGAAAAAAGGCCTGTTATTCCAAAAAGCCCGTGCTTCTATCACCCCTGCAGATCTCTTACGTAGTATTAATGACTCTATTCCTTTGAAAAGATTTTTGAGCTGTTTTCTAGCATAGCTTAAGGGAAGGCTCTATCTAAATTTCAGACACTTTGACCATCTGGTTTCTATTATGGGCCTTTATAAAATTAATTCCAGCTCACTATGACTGTATAATATCTATATACCCTTAAGTATGGCTATATTCAATTTGTGAAAATCAATGCTCATAACTCCAGTAATCCTTTGTCACCAATGACCAGTCATTATTCATTGACCATGAGCACGTGATTTCTATTTTTTCCAATGTGATGTCCTTCCAAGGACTTTCTCAATGTATACTTCTGAAATTGGCAAATGCACGTTTGAAATTACAGCTAGCCACCAGGAGACTTCAGCAATGTTCACTGCAATCTACAAATGTTGTAACAGGTTGTGTGGGCACAGTTCAGGAATCAGAGGAATGTGTCAAGTCTCTCAGTCAAACGGAAGCATGACTGTAGTGATTTCTGAGGTGGCAGACATGCCAAGGCATCCAAGTACCAGGACGCCATCCAAGGCAGGTTTCTGGGAAGGAACAGACCCTACTAGGAACTCACTATCATCTACAGAAATCGGATTGTGTTCTGAACTCCATGTTCTAGTTTTCAAGTCACAAATAGCTTATGGTGACAATAAATTCCTACTCCAAGCACCATCTTTTCAACAATTGTTCATTTACATAACTAGAATTAGATTGGAGAATTTTCATATTTTCTTCCATTTTATGTTTCTTGAGAGTCAGAAGACAGGTCAGAAAATAACTGCAATTATACTTTATTGTTTATTATTCTGTCCCAGGATTCATGAAAACTCTATCTACAGTAGCTTATTGCTTTAAATGTACAAGATATGGACATTTAATGTTTATCATTTAAAAGTTGTACTTAATCCTCCCTTGCTGGTGTGGCTCAGTGGACTGAGTGCCAGCCTGTGAACCAAAGGGTCGTTGGATTGATTCCCAGTCAGGGCACATGCCTGGGTTGCAGGCCAGGGCCCCGTTTGGGGGTGTGTGAAAGGCAACCACACGTTGATGTTTCTCTCCCTCTCTTTCTTTCTCCTTTACCCTCTCTCTAAAAACAAAATCTTTTTTTTTTTTTAAGAGTTGTACTTATCCAAAGGGCAGAGAGCATATATTTAGTTTCTGGAAAGCGCTTGTTTGGTTGGTAAGTTGATTGGTTCATTTAGCACAGCTGTTCCTCACAATGGAAAGGTTAACCAAAATAAATTCCTGGCAGTAATTTTTTTCCTTCAAAATAACCCTTTGCAGTTGAAATTCTTATTCTGGATAATGTTGATTTCATACACTTATATACGACTCAAAATTTCCTAGAGAGCTTTCGCATTATTTATATTTTAGTATATAGCAACTCAGTAAGAATCACTTGCATTAAAAACAAAAACAAACAAACAAAAACTTTCCTAGGCTCCTCACTGGAAATTCTGATTCAGTAAGCCTAAAATATGGCCCAAGAATACCTTTAACATTTACTCAGGTGATTCTTATGAATAACTACATTGTTTAAAGAAAGATTCTTCTTCAAAAGAATGATGGTTATTATTACTTCTATGGCTTGACGAAGAAATTGAGGCAAAAAATCAATAACTTTCTATCGTCTCCGGCCAGGCAGAATCTGGTTTCCTGTGTTCTTTCCATGGGTTGATGTCATGTGCTCTGTGTGGGTGTGTGTTCTGTGGGAGGATAATGAAAATAGCGTCTGTTCTAGATGTTTTCTCATACCTGGGTTTTTCAGATGTAACATGTATGGAATCTATTATAAATTATCACAGCACTGATTGTTATAGACGCATATATGAATATACTTTTTCACCAAAGAATGAGTATTTCTCTAATAAAGAACAAGCCCTATGAGAAATTCTTTGTAAAAATGCGGTTTATTCCCTTTCCCACTAGTGTATCTTTTATATATCTTGTAGCATTAGAGCATACAGCTTCCAAAACACAGTTTGGTTATTTCAGTTGCCATGAGCTTAATGTAGCTGACATGAAGAAATGTCAGCTGGTACAATTTCCTTCAAAATATGAAGACTACAGCTGGCTTCTTATTTTTGTCCATTCTGAAGACACTGTGGCTAGCCTAATTTGTACCGGCCCACTGGATCATGCCTGATTGAGTTAATGAAGCTCTTCTGTAACAAGAACCCTCTAAAGGAAAATAAAAACACAGAATGAAATTTCAGAATGCAAATTAGGCTAGCTTCCCTGGCTTTCACTACCATGGGTAGAAGAAACAGTAAAAGAAAATCCTTAAATTAAGGGCAATTACACCACATAGTCAAAGATCAGGTTTACCTAAAATTGTCACGGGGGAGCCATGTGTGTCCCGGGGAGATTAGCCCAATCACTGGTCGATTGTTGGCACTTGACCCTGCCTGGGATGCAAAAAGCTATTATTTGCTGCTTAATTCTGGTGACTTGATTATTTCAAGTGTCTGTTGACATCTTTGAGGGTTTATGGTTTTCATCTCATCAATGAAACACGTATATTAAGAATTATTTGCCTCAGTGGAGATTTTTATTTATGGATCTTTGTTTAAGTTTGGCCCTTTCCCACTAAGTGGTTTGTTACTTTCTTCTAACACATGTTTCAGATTTCTTGGTTATTTGGCAGTAAGGACCACATTCAGCTTTCCAGGGCCATTGAGGTCAAGGTATTTCAAAACTAACAATGCCTTTATTTTTCTTCAGGGATATAAGAGAACTTTTAGTCCATTAAATTTAATTTGATTCCCCCCGTCATTTAGTTTTCCATTAAACTTTATATGATGAGGAAACGATAAGGCATATGAAAATAGAAAGACTATATTTTACTAGCTTTACTCAAATTATTTATAATTATGTAATTTCATATTTCACAAATATGTTTAACTAAAACAGTGGCAAAAGCCAACACAAGTTTATTCTCTTCCTGGATATTGAAGCAAAGTCAGTGAAATCAGAAAAACCTTGGCATTACTATAAAGTCTAATTTTATTTTTTTAATTGTTTAGAAGTGAACATAGTATCATCTGTAGCTGGTTCCCAATGCTTTTATTATTTGTAACTTTTATTATTTGTAACCTGAAGTAAAAATCGAACTGGAACCATCATCCCTTAATATCCTTTAGCCTTAGTTTCTTTATGGGTAAAGTGAAGAGTTCGAACAAGATGACCTCTTTGAATTCTATGTGTAAGACTTTACATCTTAAAACCTTCTGTTAATATAAAATATTATAACACATATCGAGTCTAACACTAGTGAGGGCAAACATGTGGGAAGCAGCGGAAGCCACAGGGATGCGCAGTGACCGCAGGGTGGACGCAGTCTGCTTGTGGGGTCCGCGGGGTGGCTTCTCCTGACGTACCCACCTCTCTAGCTGTCTCAAAAGTCACGGCACATCTCTGGTTCCCACTTTTGAGAATACTTAAGTTGGAATGGTTTAACCAAGTCAGCCCGTTAAGTCCCCTTGCTTTTTGGAGGACCGCCGTCTTCAATCCCAGCCGAGGAGAGGTGGCGCACCACAGAGAACAGCGGAAGGCTCCGGTATGAAATGGGCAGCGCCCGTGAGCAGCGCTGCGGAACAGAGGAGGGGAGTAAATGTGGCCTGGCGGAGACTTACTGAAGAAGAAGCAACACTGTTTACATAATCTATTCTTTATAAGACACAGGTCATTATACATTATTTTAAAAATTAATGCCTATTAGTATTATATCTCCAACTTGTTTGAATGTCATCATTTGGAATAAAAATTTAACCTCTGTTTGATGGATGGAGAAACCATGGCATAGAGAGGATAAGTAGATAGGAGGTAACTGGATTTATAAGAGCTTTTTGGCTTAGGAAATGAGGGTACGGCCTTCCCCCCCAGAGCTGTTGAAAAGTATAATGAAATAGTGCTGGCAAAGAACTCCGAAGTGCCTGACACATTGCAAGCATTTAATCAATGGAATTAGAATTTTCACTTACTAAGGTAACTTTTGAAAATGACAAAAATCAATGTGCTTTTAACAGACTATATATGTTTCATTCAAGCAAGTAAGGGCTATCATGCAAATTGACCCGTCTGCGTCTGGACCATTTTCAGTGTAGGGGGATGGACATGGTGCATAGGGATCACGCACACACAGCCACTGACATGACTCAAAATGAAATTAAATCCTACCAGTCCCGTAACATATCAGTGGCATCCAGCCCCTACTTTTATGTCTAGGCATACATATCTGGGATTCTCCAGTCCCCGGAGAGAATCTTGTCCATGTAGCTTAAAAGAAGACCACTAATAGAGTGACTGTTCTTTAGTGAAATTCAGCGATGAAACCTTTCTGGAGCCAAGGCAACAAAAGCTGACTCAGGAGAGTGAGACTCATTCACCATGCAGCCCCAGAATTCCCTGTGATTTCTAAAGCGTCATCAAGCACTTTTTCACATTTTCCCTGTGCTCTGCTTCCCTTTTGTAACCCTACAGTTAAACTTATAAAAAGTCAGTACCTAGAGTTGACTACCTCAGTTTCTTGTTTTATGATCAATATTGAATATTTCACATGACAAGCATTTTATATTCATTTGAGCCCCAGGGTACTGAATGGTTTTATTTGAAACAGTGTAATATTTGTTTTGTTTGCACAGAGCTTACTAGTTAATGCTGAGGGTAGATCCCTGAAACTGAGTGTCTGTTTGTAAATATCAGGTAAACAATGGAAAATCAGTAAAACATGTGAAGAAACTCTATGCATGAATGATAGAAATAACATCCTCTCTCTCAGCAATAATAAAAGACAAAAGGCCCTGGCTGGTGTAGCTCAGTGGATTGAGTGCCAGCCTGCGAACCAAAGAGTCACTGGTTCAATTTCCAGTCAGGGCACATGCCTTGGTCACGGACCAGGTGCCCAGTAGGAGGTGCACGAGAGGCAACCACACATTGATGTTTCTCTCCCTCTCTTTTTCCCTCCCTTCCCCTCTGTTTAAAAATAAATTTTAAAAATCTTAAAAAAGAAGACAGTATAATTTTTGCTGAGTTCCAGAATATTAGCATTTTGAAAGAATGTCATAATCAATGATAACATGATTGAGAAAAATCTAGGATGTTTTGAGGGGGCGGCAATAACTAAGGAAAAGAATCAAGGACTACCAACACCAGTATGTACTCCGCACTCTTTTCTGTTCAACATAGTGGTCCAGGGATTGGTTGCAGGATATAACCAAAGGACATTGTTTATAGAAGAGGATTCATTTTCTCACTGATATGATTCAAAAATAGTTAAACGACTCTTGTGTCTGGGTATTGAAAATTTATTTGCTATGGAGGTACTGGTAAAGATGAACTTTACTTTCTAAATATGAAATTAAGAAACACAGAAAATAACACAATGGACAGAAATCTATTAAATCCTTCTGTAGTGTTATACTTCAAATTTAAAGAAACAAAAAAGACAGTTTGTCCATTCTTTTCCCTTTTTTCCGTTCTCCTACCTCCCTCATCAGAGGAAAAAAATACCCTGATTTCAGTGTATATTATCTTTGTGAAAGTTTGTATTCCTAAAATATATACATGTGTCTTAAATAGTGTACACCATAGTTTTTCAGGTTTTCAAATTTTACATAAATTGGTATTATAATTTACACAAATGGTATTATTCTTCCACTTAGTTTGCTCAATGTTACTGTTTTATAAAATATCCACAAAAAATATACAGGATTTAAAGAACCCAATATATAGACATGTAGATATCAAATTTGTAAAAAGAAAATTATCCATGTTGAAACCTGTACTCTAGATCAGTGATTTTTAACCAGTGTGTCACAATAATTTTTAAAACATGCAATACCTGACAATTTAGTTAGGGGTAGTGACCTCTTTTCCCTTAGACTATCAAATAAAAACATGACAACAGCCAATCTGACAATGGCAATCGGCTGTAAATGAATCAAAATTATACTTATTTTTTGTTTTTTGGTCAGATCGGCAAAAGAAAAATTTTAGTATGCCACAGAATTTTAGTAGTTGATGTGTGCCATGAGATGAAAAAGGTTGAATAATTGCTGGTCTAGATCACTGATTTTTATTGCCTTAAGTATTTTGTTGAATTAATAAATTATAGTTTATTAATCCATTTTTAAGTTAATGAGTATCTGGGTGGCTTCTAGTTAGTTCTGTAAGTGATATGTTCTTATGTGTACGTTTACTTAGATAAGGGAGAAATTCTCGAGAGACTGACCTATTCAATTTATGGAATCAAATAGTAAATAAGTAAAATAAACAAGAACCCATTAACTTTACCAGATATTGCCAAATTTGTCTCTAATTGTTACCTCAATATATATTTCCACCAGTTATAAAGAAGATTTGTCTTTTCTAACATGTCCTTGGCAAAATTTATTTTGTCAGAATTTTAAATTTACCAGTTTTATAGGTATCTATAAGAAATGATATCTCTTTTTTTTTTTTTCCGGTTCAGGATGTAGCTGAACAGTCTTCACTGGCTTATTCTTAATTTGTTTCCTCTTTTATAAATTGCCAGTTATTATCCTTTTTTAGTTTTTTTCCTATTGTTTTGTTTTTCCTGTCCACTGCTACTGGTAACACTGTTACCTTAAGCATTGGTCATACTTCATATATTTTGTCTTAATATGTTATCAGGATAGATTTGCTTAAAATAGAAATGTGTTTTTCCCTATACAGTGATTGTCTTGTTGCAAATTTCTGGAATTGCTTAGGAGCTTTGTTGTAATCCCCCCAAACACTAATAAATGTTCATGACCAGCACACAGCAGTGAAATTTGATCATGTTACCGCCTTGTTTTCACACTCCCGATGATTTACCAGTGGAATGACGAACAAACCATTGAGCATGACCTCCGGGTCCCCATCCACCTCAGCAACAGCTTTTCCCATTCTGAACACTGTCCAGCCTCAGTAAATATCTTATGTTCCTCTCAACATGAATGTCCACACGGTATTCCTTTCATTTAATTTTCTGGTATTTTCACTGCCTGACAAATCTTTCTTGTCTGTTACCATCCAACTCTTTGGAACTCCTTTTTGAAACCATTCTGACTTTCTTTAACCTAGTTTAGACATGGAATTCAAAGAGGTCATCTTATCCAAACTCTTCACTTTCCCTATAAAGAAACTAAGACTAAAAGATATAAGAGACGAGGGTGACCGTTTATTTTTATTTCAGGTTATTTGACCAGTTACAAATAATAAAAAGTAGCACAAGAGCCAGCTACAGGTTCTGATACTATGTTCACTTCTAAACAATTAAAAAAATAAAATCAGACTTTATATCACCAGAGTAATGCCAAGATTTTTCTAATTTCACTGATTTCATTTCAACATCCAGGAAGAGAATACGCATCTAGTAAGTTCCCAGTGGCAGTGAGGCTGTGCCCTGGGGCCATCTTTTGCAGCCATTGAAACTGAATATAAGTAGAAAGACAAAGGTGTATTGTAGGTGCTTCCAGAATGGAGACAGCAGATCCTCAATTGATTTGGGAAGTTAGGGGAATCATTTAAAAGGAAGTAACACTTGAGCCAAGACTTGAGAGAGACCCCTTAGAGTTCTCCAAGCAGACAGAAGTTAAAGGTATTCTAGGCAGAGAGGGCATATGCTAATGCAATGTGGTTTACTCACCGAACTCTAATGTAGCTCATATTCAGGGGTGCAGGTCATGTTGGGGAAAGTGGAAAAATGGAAGCTGGAGAGTGTGGGGTAGCCTTCAAAGAAAGATTTGAATCAAGGAAACCCTCGGAAAATATTTGGTATTTTGAATGTTGGCTCTGATTGTAGTGCAGAGGAAGAATGGATCCGCTGAGTTCAGTACTGAAGTAAAAATAGACAATAAATCATGAGGGTTTGGACTCTTCTAGTGGGATGAAGAGAAGAGCAATATGGAGACTCAAAAAGTAGTATCAATAGCAAGGGGGTGTTACCACTGAGGAAAAGAAGTCACTGGATTGTTTTCTTCGAGGCAGAATGTGTTGAGATTGGGCCTACAGAGAATAGGTTGTATTTGTGGAGATTTAGTGGTGGGAAATAACTTATGTTTTACTCTGTGAATCATGCAATTAGGTATTTGTAGAAAACAAGAGTTGGGTATGAAAATACGGATTATTTTGTTGCTATATTAGCCATGCTATAAATGGATGTAGATATACCTAATATAAAAATATCGATATACTTGTAGCTACCTAGACACACAAACAGAACCACATATAACCTCAGTTTAATTATTATGGCCTCAATCTACAGAATTGTGTGTATTTTGACTTTATGAAATTACTTGGGAAACAACTAAGTTCTGAAATTTTAGAGAACATTGGAAAGGACATAAAGCATAGTAGCTAATCATTAAAAATTCAAATCATGATCATAAAGCAATCATTATTTCCCCTACAAATATCAATATGAGTTTGTGTTGGAAGCTTGCCTGAAATGTAGAATTATTATTCCAATAAGTTGGAAATGGCACTATAACAAAACTTAATATCATGTTTTTATAGTTATTATAGGTATTGACTTTTTTTTTACAAACACAATAGATTCAGGAGTCACTGTTGGTATTACATGCCAACAGTTGGTTGAAAAGTGTGCACATTAATATTTAAGAGGAGAGAAAAAAGCCTGCAATAATCTCCCAGCATTTCAGGATTTGGTATTAGAAGGATAGATAAATAATTTGTGCAAATATTATCTTCCTCCAAGCCGTACGCATACTAAATACTATCCATTACAACATTTGGGGATTTAAAAGCTGTTAGGGATATCTCATTTGTAAATATAAGCTGACCCAAGTCGCTTCTCTGCAGCACCTTTCCCGTTTAGCAGATCGAAGCCCAGAGTTCAGCCCTGAGAGGAAGCATGACTAGAGCTGTTGCTTTGCTCAGTGTTTAGTGCACAGTAGTATTTAATAAATTTTAGTTAATGTATTTACAACTTAGAATTCCTACATTCATTGCAACCATTTGCCACTTGTATTACAGCTTAAACTCATTTCGAAAAACTGAACAATTCTTTTTTTCTTTCTGATTTATTCTTGAGCAACACGTGTGTTCACTTGTTTTATTTTCATGGATGTTTTGTGGACTCAAACACTTCATTGATGCACATGCACGAAAAAGAAGCCTCTTCTGCGGGCGCATTTTAACGGACATCAGTCCAGATTAATATCACCTGGTAAAGGAAGACAGGGTGGGAGGCTTTGTAGCCCATAATTTATTTTGAAGAATTGAGAGAGAGCAGCAGAGAAAACCTGTTTATCAGTATATGAATGTGCATGTTGGCTACTCCATGTGGAACTATGTACTAAGTTTCCGCACTCTTAGAATTCAAACACTGCTTTTCCTGTGAACACTTGAGGTAAGGTGTTAGGGAGTGAGGAGAAATTATGCGAGTATTTCTGAACTTGAGTGTGTTTGTTATGAAAACTAAATTCAGTCAGGTCCTGCTCAAAGTATACAAATTTATAATCCTCTCCCTCTCCCCCGACCCCTCATGCTCACATTCGATCCAAGTTATCTTCAGGAAGAATCTAGCTCTTTTTCGCTAAATGAGTCACACAGGATAAGCACCAACTTTAATAACTTACTGAATTAAAGGTCCTATCTACCTCTTTGCAGTCCGAACTACAGAACAGGTATTCTCACAGTACAGTAACAGTTCTATAAGCCCTCAGATGAGGTGGCATCTATTCACCTCACTTTAGTAAAATAGATGACCTGATTATCCCCATGACAGTATTGCCAAGGTTGGATTAATTTGCATTTGCTTCTCTTTATAGAATATTGATTTTTTAATTAGCAAAAGGACTTTTCTCTCATGGGCATTCACATTCTTCTTTTTTAAGTTTATTTTTAAACCTGTGACTACTTATGGAAATCAGCATAGCACTTCGGTTTATAAATTTGTTTGGAGTTCAGTAGTGAGTCATTTAAATGAGATCGGCAATTAATTGAGCAATTAATTGAGTTTTAATAGCTGTGGGGGAAGAATGAAAGTCTGGCTAAAGATGGATATTTGTTTCACTGAGTAGAGAAAAATGGAATGAATCCCCCAGGAAACTGCCTTGAGCACTAAAGGTAATAACAAAATATCTGCTGTGTGTAAGAAAAATATTTATTCTCTCAGAATATTAAATTAACCTTCCTTTTGCTATATAAAACCACCTATTACATTAAGTATTTCCTAGGTGCTTTCAAAATGCTGAGATTATAATGTTTTCATGGTCATTTTAGTACTTAATACCACTTGGTATTATTTAATTCCTTATTTAATAATGTAAGGCAATTTTTAGATCCTCTTAAATATTATCATTAATTAAAATGTCCATTTCAATCTATTGGAGGAGGAGTGCTATTGTAACAGCTGTAAAAATGGAAAACGTCCAAATCGAAACCTTTAAAGTAACTTTATGTTTTTGCAGTGTGGTCTGCTCGATTCACAATGCCAATAGAGTGTTCATTGTTATAGCTCACTATCAGTTATTAATATTTTGATGGTAATGATTTTGGCAATTTTAACCAGCAACGACGATTTTCTTTCAGTCTTATCTTGAGATTGATTGAGACAGGTTTCAATCAGAAGGACTAAAAGATGAATGGCACAGAGTGTCCTTGGCTGTATCAGTGGCTATTACTAGGTCTGCGTAGGAGTTGAGATGGCGTCTAAAGCAGCAGTAGACGCTGGTAAGAACGGTTGCACTGAGGACTGGAGCAGTTTTCTGGGACTGCTACTTCTGCCAAGTATCTGCGAAGATACAGATGAACGATCAGTGTTACCATACTCACCCCTAAATGAAAGCTAAAATACTCATTAGAGAAATGATTTTCGGCCAAATTCATGCAAACGTGGATTCTAGAATTATTCTATTAGAATTGAAATATAAACAAAATGTGCATTTTACCCTCATTTATATTTTGATCATCATAATATTGAACAGCAGTTACAAAATATTCTGCATAGGTGCAAAATGCAGAACTAATAGTAATGTTTCCTAAATCCTTCTATTAATGCTTTATATTTAAGTGGTACAAATTATGCAATATTTTTTATTGGAGAGAGAAGCACTTTTATCATTTCCATGTTAAAGACAGAGGATATGAAACAAAAGACATTTTCATGAAGGTTGGAGATATGGTTAATAGTCAAGAAAGATGGCTCCATATATTTTGAAGTGAGAAAAATGCATTTAGTCTGGCATCCAGCCATTTTTAATATTATCTGGCTGATTTCCAGGGACCCAGAGCGAACTAGCTTTGGAGAGCGCCTGCATCTCCACGTGCCATGATCCGGGGTCTCCCCAGTCGCCTAACATTCTAGAAGCTGAGCCTTCTTTTCATTGTATTGAAATGGTCTGGTTTTTCTAGATTATTTCTGTCTTCTTTGTCATTTCATTTCTTGCTTAAGTAGATTAAATCTATAATATAAATAAATATTCATATCTTTAGTAGCACCAATAGTTATCTTAAATTGCATAAAGACGAAAAACAATTTAATACATAACTCTAGAATTTTTGGAACATATGTTAACCTAACAATAAAAAGAAAAAAAACAAGGGTATTAATAACAACAAAACAAATAATAAACCAAAGGCCATCTACATAATTTTGAGAGGTTGTTCAAAATGAAAATGTGGGCCCCTTGTTAATATTTCTTTAAAAATTAAAGGTGGAAACAGTAGAGCATTCAACCTATGAGTAAACCAACTCATAGAAAAAGTTTATCCTCACTAGTGATCAAAGGTATGCAAATTATTGAATCATTGCTTTATATTTGCAAAAGAATTTTAACATTATGTTAGCATTATGTTAACATTATTGAATTACATTTTAATATTTAATTTTAACATGAAATTATCAGCATGTTAAAATGGCAACCCCCGTTGTCATCCATTCTTGCATAACTGTGATCTTAGAGGTAGTGACACATTGCAAGAAGCATAAAACACTCATATTCTTTGAGCTGGTATTTCTAGTCCCAGGATTTAAATTACAGAGATAATTCAAAAGGTGCCAAAGGTTCATGAACAGCCGTACTTAGTATAGGGATTGTTATGATGGCAACAAATTCTAATCTAAATGTATTCAACTAGAATAATAAATTATGGTATACCAGTAACTGTGAATATTAATGAGGTTTTAGAATGTTAACTATAAATGACGAAACTTTGGAAATGCTTATGATATATGGAAGAACATCATGCAAACCAATATGGACATTATTCTGTGTTTAATAACTGTGTATTGTAAAATATATGTAAAAATGCAGAAATGATATGCAAAAGATGAAAACTCATGTTAAGTCATGAGTGTGTTGCTACATTGTAACTTTAAATATTTTTTCATGCCAGGGAGTGTCACAGGTAATTCAGGTTTGTTTTTTGAGTGTGTGTGTGTGTGTGTGTGTGTGTGTGTGTGTGTATGTCATGAGTAGTTTTTATTTTTTATTATTTTTATTGTATTTTGTTGTTTATGCTTTTACAGTTGTCCCCCCTTTTTACCCTTTTTCTCACCTCCCCCCAGCCTCCCCCCGCCACAACAGGTTTTTATCTTGCCTGTTTTTGAATGCCTCTATGAGGATGACTCAGGTACCTCTGAGCAGTTACTGTGTTGCAGAATTTTTTGTGATGTCTGCTCTTAATTTCTTTCCTTTTTAGTTTTAGACCATTGTTCTTCATTTAAGCCATTTATTGCCATTTAAAAATATTTTCATAGTTCTTAAAAATTCCTCACAATTGCTTTTTCCCTCAGTGAGGAGTTTTCTTGAAGTCATTTTGTACATGCAAGTATCCCATGGTCTAGGGTAGAAAGTCTCATCTCTTCACTGTTATTAAAATGCAAAGATCTGTACCCTCAGATCATAAACCTAGGACTTCTTATTTTAAGAACATATCGTAGCAGATTTGGGGGAGGGTTTAGTTTTGCTTTTTGTTAGGTGGAAGAGACCTGAGAGATTTCTCTCCTGACAAAGCAACTGAAGCAAAAAGATTAAGTTCTTGGTGAAAGCCACATCTAATTTGGGGTTATTTCAAGCCAGTGTTACCAACACCCAGAAATTACCTATTATACTTTTAAAAAGAGCTCATTGAATACTACCAGTATCTATTTATAAATTATGTGGGAAAAGCATTTTGCATTGCAATGTTAAACTTACATTGTTGAATTTGAGTTTTAATTTTGGTATAATCACCGAGCACTGTATTTGTGTTTCGCCACTTTAGTTCTTTTGTAATTTTAATCCTTTCTGTGCCATGTAATCGGTCTGAAAGAGACCATGACCAAGAACTATCACCAGAAACTTTCCTCTCCTGATGCTCTGGATGAGGTTTGGCTTTATGTTGATAGAATCTTGTCAGAGCCCGTTCTCAGAGATAACGGGCAGTTTCCTCAGCTTGTAGAACCATTTCCTTATACAGTTTCACAGGGTCCAGAGCTTTACTGGAGGGATCAAATTACTGCTGTTACTATGAGTTGCCTTTAAAACAAAACAAAGTAAACAAAATGGGGTTGGCGGGAGGAAGCCTTGCATTATCTATTTATCAAATACTAGTTCTCTAATTCTAAAACTGAGGTTTTTATGTTAAATTACAATGTGACTTTGCTTAATTGCTCTTTATCCACCTGATAGGTAATACCCCTCTCCTCAGCAGGGTATGTGAAGAAAACCATTGGTTTTGAGGTGATTCATTCTTCAAGAGGCTCATTTTTATATGTTTGTGTAGAGATATTATAAGCTAAGTCCCCATGGATGATATTTCTAGTATGCTACAGGTCAGATATTAGAATTCCCAGAATTTTTTTTTCCTTAAATTCTGCTTAGTTTGTTGACATTTAGATGTCTAAAGTTGAATATTCCAGAAAGTGGAGTGAAACTGTTTACTCTAAAGCTTTGTTTTTGTCAGAACCAGCTGACCTCAAACTCTTGGGTATCCCTCAGGCAGAGTTAGACAGTGAGAGGTATAGATGGCATTGGTAGGAAAGTCTTAGAAGACAAGTTTATTGATGGCAAGAAAGCATAACTTGTTTAACTTTAGTGATAAATACCAAATGGGCTTGTGGCTGAAGGTAAACGTTGATGGATGGAATATGCTACAGAAACCTGTGATCGGGCCTTAGTGCGTACCTGTGGGCTCTCAGCGGCAGCGCGGTGCTTCCATGGGAGAGCTCGGCGCTTTTACGCGCTAGCCTGTGGAAACGATTCCACTTCTGAATTGCTTCAAGAGTGTTTGAGTGTAATGGGCTTTGTACTGCCTGCCTGGTCTGTACCCTGTAGAGCTCACTCAGCCCATTCAGCTTGAACTCTATTTTATCTAGCTCTTTATCCATTAATTTTCTTCTGACCTTGGGCATAAAATATATGCGCTTTTGATGCTGTGGCGCTCTGTGCAGACAAAGAGGAACAGCGTTACCTATCCATCACCATTATGAATGATGCAGCTTAAAACAAACACAGGTCAGAGGCAGATATTTTAAGAGCAGATTTGTATCGATTCCATCACAACGCTGAGCTAAAAGGAAAAGAACTCTGAGACTGTAAATGATGAAGCCAGTTTTGACAAATAGCCACAGTCATGCAAGTCAACTTAAGAATGTGCCTCACGGGCAGCCATGGGTAAGAAAACAAAATTTGTTATGATTATTAAGATCCACCTCCCCTAAATGTATTTATTACCATTCTTTCCACAACATGTTGAGCGTGAGTGTTTTCGCTTTGTCTGTGTCTCTTGACTGACTCTTGAAAGGTTTTTGTTAAGAGAAGCCCAAATGCTTGTTAGATTCCTTAATCTTTATTAAGTTGTTGCTTTTGAAATATGTAAACTACCCTTTAACAGTAGGAGGTGGCTTATTTGTTTTGCAATTTGGTTTTGAGCACATCTGTTCGGGATTTTAAGTGTTTGCTTTACAGCAAACAGCATATTACCGAAACCTAATAAGTTATGATTAGTGTATCTATTATTACCATTATTGTTAGTAATCTCAAGTGACATAAAGAGCCGCACTATTTAATAGTCACCTATTCTCATATGTAGTCTTAACCCCCGTTCCCCAGCTGCCGTGACTCTGATGGCCTGGGTGTCTGCTGTAGGAATAGTCATCCTGGCTCTTACGAGAGACTGGGCATCTGAGGATAACATCTATTCGTGTTGTCGTGGTTACACTTTGGCTGCTTCTTCATTAGGCCAACAGCGTTTTCCCCCTCTCACGATTCACTACATCCCATGCCCGAATGTTGTCGTTATGTTTGAAATGACCGCAGATAGCTAGAGAATGGATGCCAAAAGAAAAAAGAACAAGTATATCCAGGCATTACGTGTATTTTTGAAAACTTTGAAAGGACAAAGGAAGAAAACTACTTTTCCAAGAGATGGAATAGTCCTGAGTGTTAGTTATTTTCCTGACACTGAAATATGGCCTTATGAAGTATTTTGTAATTTAGCAAAATGAACTGGTGTTGCTTTAAAATTGACAATATATTTTAATGGTTTTCTCTTCTATTATCCCCTATTCCTTTCAGAATTATAGGGACAAAACTGTGCATACCGGACTTCATTTCATATTTATGTTTAATGTGACTTAAAGTATGCAAGTTCATATTTATCTAGAAGACATTTTTCAGTGCAATATTGCGTGTGAGTCTCTTTAGAAAAATGATCCACTGGTCTCTGTGGTTGTGTTTTCATGATCACACACTGTCTTTCCAGTCTTAAGTATTGTATTGTTATAAAGGCTCTAAGGAGTAAGTTGTCGCTTAGACTTTTCCAGGTTTCTATTCATTTATTTCCAGTGAAGATCAGTAACAAAAACTGGAAAAACACTGGATCGCAAGTCAGGGGATTACTTCGGGTATTGATCTACCATGAGCCACAGAGGAGCCGTTCCCTGTGCTTTCAGGCTCCTCACCAGGAAAACACAGGGTTAAACCAAATCTACTTCCTCCTTCACGCCTTCCTTCCTCTTCGTTATCTCCTTCCTCCCCATCTTTCTCTTGTATGTAAAAGAACTACCACCCTGGGTTTTGTGAGAATTAAGCACTACTGTATGAAAAGGGCCTAGCCCAGCCCTGGTCCAGTGGTCCAGTTGGTTGAAGTGTCGTACATCAAAAGGCTGCTGGTTCAATCCCCGGTCAGAGCACATACCCAGATTGCGGGTTCCATCCCGTCGGTGCACATGTGGGAGGCAACCGATTAATATTCCTGTCTCACATCAATGTTTCTCTCCACCCTCTTCTCCATTTCCTCTCTCTCTAAAATCAGTAAGCATATCCTGAGGTGAGGATAAAAAAGGGGGGCCTAGCACACTATTCGGAATGTAAAAACTGCTTAACAAATGGTAACCACTATTCCTTCTTTTTTTATATCTCTTCTGCACCTGTCCATGCATTTTCCAACCAAGAACCCCATGCTTCAGGGGCTATTATGTGCAAAGAAACCTCAGGGTCAAGTGCACTATGAATTGTTTACAGAACCTTTCCTGAAAGTGTTTATAATCTAGTTTACTGGGGGAAAACCCACTATATACAGATTTACTTTTTATGGTTAAATTTCTTATAATGTTAATTAATTGGACAACACCAGTGTGACCCCAAAGAGTAATAATCTCAAATCATTTTATCTAATGCTGGTTAATTAAATTTTGTTTACAGCCTTAAACTGTATCTGTAGGTCTCAGTGTTGACAAAATCAATTCATTTTAGTTGTTCCCTTACATCTTGAAACATCATTAATTATCAGCAGAAAATTTAAAACTAACAACTTTTAAGTAAAACCCCTCTCTCATAACTAAAATTTCTTTCTATATATTCTCTAAAATAAAAATAATATTTTAAAAAGTCAAAAATATTTTCTAATTTTTAAAAAATGTACACTACTAACAAAAATAAAATAAATATAGTGGACTTCATTTTAATGTAAGATGGTGACCGTCTAAACCAAAGTCATGGACGTCACGAAAGTGAGGTACGGATTTGTAACTATTATTAAAATATGGATGACAGTCTAGAGGGCATCACCATCAAAGCTCTAAATCAAGTACTTAAGATATTCAGAGGCTAGGAGATGAGTTATTTGTTCTGACACAAGTTAAATTTCTGATCCAGGAAGGGGTTCCAGATCCTTGAGTGCAAACATGTGGCCTTCTGTTCCGTTCCTTTCTTTCCCTACTGTGAATACATAACACCGTGGTGGGAGCTTCCCTCTCCTGGAGGGCTTCAGCGATACAGAGTTGCTCCTGTGATCACAGGGGCATGCCTTTCAGAAATAACTATGCACAGACGCAGGGGTGCTAGTTTATTGCGAAGCTGTTTGGTAGACCATCTTATTCAAGTGATGGCTTTAGAATTTGTCAGGAGTATGACAAAGAGAAACAGCAAAAGAGCAAGATGAAAAAAATGTTACTGTCTTTATCTCAAATCGTATGTGTGTTTGTTGAACCTCTGGATCTGTATATAATATACGATTGTCAGTGTGCCCTGTACCCACATGTCTAAAATTTGACTATATATGTTTGATTTCTAAAAAAAAAATTATAAAATCTCCAAAACACATTTCTACCATATTTTATATATTCTTTAATTATGTTTACTAATTATTCAGAGACAGTCATTTGCTCTCATAGCAGGTGTGATATTTTTTATCTTCATCTTAATTTTATGAACTATATTGACCTATAGTGTTTATCATTTGGTGTCCGTATTTTGATTTTATTGTTTTTGCTTATTTTTATAAAATAATAAGGGCAAATGTAATAAAAGACTTGATGCGTGTAGAGTATTATGCAAAGAAGAGCCGGTCTGCAGGCAGCACTCGAGTTAGTAATTATCATTAGATACAAGGAAGCATTTTGTGGTGTATGTAGAAAAGTTGAAAAGCTGCCTGTAGTGCAAACCAGTGACTGGCGAAGCAAGTCAGCCATAGGCGGCCCAATACGTAAGATAGGTGACATAAGGATGCTCCGATGAAAGCGGACGGGAGGTTCTTCAGCCGAGCTGCCTCAGCCCACAGTGGCAGCTCCTAAGTGTGGCTGTCTTACTGCAGAGCTCTCCAGAGTCACTTCCCGGAAATTCTTCCTCTCCCTGTGCTGTTTTTCTTACTCCAAAGCAATACAAGATCTGTGCTAGATAAAGCTGCAAAATTTTTTTAAGAACATGTACTGTACTATCATAAGCAAATCATGATAGAAATACTTGCTTCCTAAGCCTTTATCATCAAACCCATTTCATTGTCTTATAGGTGTTTCTGGGTTGATTTAAAAACATTCCACTTATTTAAAGCAGTTATCTTTAGGTTGAAACATCATTAATTATCAGCAGAAAATTTAAAACTAATAACTTTTAAAAATGAGATTATTTTTATGTAATCCTATAAGCAAATTTACTGACCTTTACAAGTTAATGCAAGAGGCATGAGGCAGAGGTGAGAAAATGAGGTGTGATGTGTTTTACGCATTGAGAGCTAAGATCTCTTTCTGTTTCCATTCATTAGTTTAACAATGGCACAAAACATTGATCAAAACTCAATTGTTTGAGTTAATTTTTGTGTTTGTTTTTGAAACTGATCCCTGTAAAGATATAAACAGGAAGAAAATCAGCGATTTGGGCAGACAAATTGGGAAGGAAAAAAGGAAGAACAAAAGTATAAATTGCTTAGGTTTTTTTTTCTTTTCTGAGGAACATATTTGTTGCAATCTTCTAAAAATATATATAAATCATAATTAGAAATATGTGCTCTGTATCTCAAAGTTCCCCAATCTGGGACTCTGATTGGATATAAGAAAATTTTCAAATAGCCTCTTTTGTCAGTTTTCATCTTGAATCTATAACTCAAGTAGGAATTTTACAATGTTTCCAATTAGTAGCATTTAATGTTCTTTTTCCTTTCTGTTTTACAAACTAATAACATCTGTAAGTAAAAATAATAAACCTTCTTTGATAAAGGAGATTTGTAAGATATTTTTAGGGAATTCTTTTAAGTATTGAGAGCTTTAAAGTCTCTCTTAAGGATATTATATGACTGCTCAGTTCTGATATATCAAAAAGAATGAACAAGCCAAGTTGCAAGGTGTGATTCTTCTTAACTTTTATGCTTTGAAAATAAATCACCACCAGATGAAGGGGACTGTAGACATACCAGTGGTCATAGGGAAGAGAGCTGTGTGATAATCAGAAGATTCGTTCCCCCCGCACCAGTTTTTATGGAAACTTATCTCAGATATTCTGTAAAGAGAAAGCAAGCTTTTCAACAGGAGAGGTTAATAAAAATCTTGTCTTTGCCTGTCTATAATAAGACTGCAGTTTTCACCTTACCCATAATTTCTACAGGTCCATAATTCTAAATAGGTTCAGGGGTAAATGATAGCCTGATAGAATTTGGGGCCACCTTCTGCAAGATACTGGTTTTGCTTCCTATAACTTCACTATCATAGCCCTTTCTTCTGGAAGTTTCGATGCTTGAAGAGATACCAACCCTCGGGGTGGAGGAGATCTGAAGTCCCTGTTAGGGACTACTTGAAGATAGTTTCACTTCAGTGGATGAAAATGAACTCTCGAAATTGAAGAGAGGTTTTCTTGGTCTTGGAGAGGAGACCTCTGGAAGAAGAAATGGAAATTTCTAGTGGAAAAGATAAAATGTTGACAAATCATTATTTTGCTTAGGTCAGATATATTTCTGAACTTAAGCTTGGGAAGCTTTTTCTATATAATAGAAATGGTGTCAGTATTTGTACTACGGCATCTATCGGATTGGATTGGTACTAATGACGTACAAAAGTCAACAGGAAGCAGCTATTACCGTACTATTTACTTTAGATAGCACCTTGAATTTAAAAGATAAATATTTACAGAAGCTCTCTAAAATATTAACATTTCCTCTGAATTCTGTGTAAAATAGAGCCTATTACATGCCCTAAAAGAAAATACTTGGGGAAAACTCAGGCTTATGTTAGAAGTTTTCATTTGGCTTTTGAATCAAAAGTCATTAGAATTAGTGATTATAATCAGGTTAAAAATAATCTAGGAATCTAATAGCAGTCTAGAAAAACATCACACCTACCTGAGACGCATATCCCTGACCTTTCTCTCCCTCTGCTCAAGATGAGAATCAGTCTGGTGTGTTTTCTTTTTTGTGTTCTACCAAACCACCCTTTCCAAACCACTTGGTTCAAACTTCATTTAACCTAGATGTCTCTGGCAGTCTAATTACCAGTTTTTTCATAGGTAATTTGGATTGATAGGAATGCAAGTTTCTAGAGAGATGGAGGCCAAGTTTTTGCAATTGACAGATAATGTTCAGGTTGCTGTCACAGTGTGTTGAAGTCACTGTTAGCAGGGAGGGACAGTAATCTTCCACATTTGTGAAATTCCTGGTCCCAGGGTAATACCTTTGAGATTTTCAGACCCAAGTACTTACTCCCCGCGATGTTGATAAATGATATTAACTGTAATTTAATACCTCCAGAATGTACAGAATACTTGCATGTGAAAGATTTTGCTGATTAAACAAAAACCTATCAGATTTTAAAATTATTAATGATTCAGTTGCAGTATTTTGAAAATAACATGTCCCTGTTTCTATTTTAAAGGATTGCCTATAACTCTCAGCCCCTCATACATTCTAGGAAAATTCATTAAAAAGTTTGGCAGTGGGTTTTGTTAAACTTCCATGAAACAAAGGTCATTTCTAAAGATCTAGTCGCAATTATGACTGCTTATATCTTAGCCTTCAGAAGTGATTAATTTAATCATTCATTTGTTCATTCAGTTATTCATTTTAAAATGTCATAGTGTACTAGACAGAATGCTGTATTTAGAATCCAAAGACTCCTACCCACATCGTGATTCCATGAATACATGTATGTAACTTAGCTTGTTGATCAGACCTCATTTGTAAAAGAGGGAAGTCGTGTTAAAAAACCTAAGATTTTTCTCGTATTATTGAACATTGGAGCACACCTCCTTGAAAGAATATTATGTAGCTTTTGAAGATGATGTTTTTAAAGATCGTTTAGCAAAATAAAATATTCTAATTTTATAATAGTAAATGAAAAAAGGAACACATGAAATTTTATATATCTCTCAATTACAAATGTGTTAAATATGAATCAGAAAAAAGAAATCTATGATTTCTTTCAGCCTAAAAGTTGTATGATTCATTCATCTGTTGACCAGGCATTTTTAGTATATACTGTGCACCAAAAATACTGAATTACGAATGTTTTGACTTCATAGAACTCACAGTCCTGTAGAGGAGATATCACATTAATAGAAATATTTTTATTCATAAAAGTTTGAGCATCCACTATGGCAATGAAACCTAGCAAATTACTAGAAATATCATAATAATGAAGGTGCTATTCCTTTCCTCAAGGGACTCAGTTCAGTGGGAGATGTTGTTTCCCCAGGTAATCGTAGCATCCTGAGTGAAGATGTGCTCATGGTGGTATGAAAGCATATGGGTGGGAACTTAACTCAGCTAGTACTAGAGATAAGGAGGAAGTCAGGGAAGTTTTTTTTTTTTTTTTTGAAAAGGTGACTCCCTAGTTGGATCTTAAAGAATATTTATATGAAGGGAGGGGACAGGATTGTGGGCTAGTGATGATATTTGAGGCAGCTGGAATAGAATGAATGAAGAGTAAGAGCAGAGTAGGCAGAGCAAATACATCATGAATTCAGCGTGAAACACATCTGCTTTTGCTTTGTGAATTTTTGTAGTTTTTTTTTTTCCTTAATCAGTGTGGAACACTCTTTAAAAACTACTCAAAATATTGTGTCACTCAGAAAACAGAGAAATTACCACAATGATAAACAGGAAAGACTTATTGAAGAAAATAGTATTTGAAAGAGACGGTTATATGGAGTTTATATGAAGGGAGACATGGAAACATACTTAGAGAAAGAGCATTCCAGGTGATGAGAAGACCCGAGGCAGGAAGGGCATTTTAATCAGGAGTAGCACCCAGAACTGAGATGACCAGAACCCAAGGAAGTGCTGAGGCCGGAGACTGGGAGAAGTGTTATATAAAACCGTAACATTCGACCATTAGTGTTCCTTCTTGGGAATTTTCAATAGGAAGGAGCTGGGACTATGTTTCATAATTACTTTCCCTCTTAAAATTTGCATTGCGTGCAGTTTTTTTACCCCTTTTGCCTGGCAAATAAATGCTGAGCACCTACCATGTTTCTGATTCTGTACTAGGCACTGATGAACCAAAGAAGGACAGCCCCTGCCCCCAGGGAGCTCCGGTTGGTGAGA
>PVJD01012735.1:0-37999 GCA_004026545.1 Mormoops blainvillei | reverse complement strand
GGAATAGAAGGTATTTTGAAGGAAGAAAGACTGACAGCATGTGGTGATTGATCAGATAGATTTAGAGGATGAATAAGCAGTCACTCCAAGATTTCAATGCTAGCTGAGCGGGAGGCAGGAGTGCAAGGACAGAGCGTGTTTGGCAAGAGGAAGATAAGTTTCATTTTAGATATATTGGGACTTGAAATTTTATTCAAGTAGACACTGTCCATCAGACAGTTAAAGAGCCTAGAACTTTGGGAGTTATGAAATCTCATTATTGCTCTTTCTTGAGAGAAAGGAGAGAGAGAGAGAGGGACTGGAGAGAGGCAAAGACAGCAAACATGGGGCTGAGCTCTGAGCTTTGAGGGATATCCACAGAATGGGGATGGGAGAGGTGGTTGATTCACAGAGGAGAGTGAATAAACAGGGAAAGAGGGAAGAGAAACAACATAGGTCAGTGTCTATGTTGGCAGCAGCACTTTGAGAATGTCATAATGGTACACAGGAAACAATGCCAATGACTAGCAATACTAAGGACTGGTTAAATACTTAAATATAGTATGGCTGTTAAAAAATGAGTATAGTGCATTGTGTGCCTACTACCCAAAGGCAAATCATCTTCCAGTGTACACTTGAAACCTATATGACCCTATTAATCAATGTCACCTCAATAAATTTAATTTTAAAAATGAGGCAGCTCTGCATATACTGATAGAGAAAGATCTCCAGTATATGCAAATGAAAAGAGCACGGTGCAGAAGATTGTTTTAGTATGTGCAAAAGGCAATGTAAGGAATCTATATTCATATTTGCTTGTGTATGTACAGTGACAGTCTAGACAGATACAGCAAAAAAAGAAATCTAAGCACAGTGGGAGGTGGCGAACCTGGCCAGATGAGGGACAAGGATAAGCAGGACACTATTCTTCATCTACTTTTTCATACTAACTGGACTTTGACCCATGTGAATATGTTACCTATTCAACAAATAATATGTAATATAATATAATTATTCAGTGAAGACAAGGAGGATAATGACAGCAAAAAGGCCAGTGAATCTGGCCCTCGGGAAAACCTCAGTGGAAGCCAGATTGCAGAGTATCAAAGAATACACAGGCTGGTAGGAAACAGAGGTATTGAGTACACACAAGTGCACACGTATACACATATAAAACCATATACTACATACATATATATAATGTATACGGTATCTTTGGAAGGGTACACAAAGAATTGACAACAGTGGTTGCATCTGGGTAGAGAAATTAGTGATAAATACTTACCAATTTATATACTTTTAATCTTGTTACATGAACATTTATCACCTATGTCTAAAACAACAATTTAAACAAATATTGTTAGGAGAAGGAAGGAAAGGAAGGAGGGAGGGAGGGAGGAAGGAAGGAAGACCACTCCATACTTAATTAAATTTGGTGGCAAAGAGGGCATGTGAGACAGTTATGTTTGTAGGGGCCAAGATGGTCAAGTTGGATTTTTGTTTTATTCAATCGCCCCATCCCAGTTCGAAAGACAATAGTCACTGGGAAGAACAGGAACTCTAAAATCCAATAAGCTACATTTTGAATACCAGTTCTGCCACTTTACTGGTTCAATGAATTTTGGAAAGTTACTTAACCCTCTTAACCTCAATTTCTGCATCTGAGAATTAGGGACACTAAAAAGTACCTCTCATACATTATATTACTTAATCCTGGGAGTCTAATCTGCATATTTAACAATGTCCCAGGAAAGCTTGGGAATGACGGGTCTAAGTGACTCACTTTTCTTCAATGCTATGGCACACAGAACGTGGTCACAGAAATAGTTAATATTGGTATTAGAAAGAGATCATGAGGCACAAAAGGGGGTATTTTAAACAAAATTCTGAAGTATAGGGGAATAAGCATAGGATTTTGGCAGACCTGGTTTCAAATCACAGTTCTACCATTTACTGGCATTGTTACTTTGAGAATGTTGTTTGGTCTCTGAGCCTCATTATTTTTATCTGTAAAATAGGAATACTATCAGTTATTTTATAGTAGTGATGAAAAATTAGAGATTATACATGTAAAATTCCCAGGACATAATTGGCATTTGATTAGTGGTAACTTTGATCACCCCCAGCCCAGAGTTAATGCTCCTAAGCACACAAAAGCAGTCATGCCAATTTCCTACTTTGTGCTTCCATTCCCTTGCCCCTTCAAAATAGCCCTCAAAAAATAAAAGCACATTGGCTATCCCTTTGATTTTTCAAGCACCTATGAGGTCAGCCAAAGAATTCCCTCCTGCCCTTTGAACTTTTAATTCATTCTCAAATGATTTAGTGGCTGCCTGGCCTCCAAATGACCATGCTAGCAGTCATGTCCTTCCTCTCTGAGGCTCTGTCCCTTTGATAACAACAGTGGCCCTGATGGGGTTTACCATTTCCATACTCTAGGAGCATGCTTCCAAGATAAAATTTTCAACTTTAGAAGGACCTTAATGGGAACAGAAGTAAGAAGCAAGCTAATATTCCCACCAATACCTGCAAAGGTATTCGGCAAAGTCTGAATCATCTCCTCTAAGACTCTCAGATTGTCTGTACTCCTTTCGAACTTACTATGTGATCCTGATAAGAATAAAGTCCTGATAAGGGACTTCCTAGGGTCCCTCTTGAGGCCTGTTTCTAAAGTTTGCTCCGGTGAGAACAACTCTCCAGCAGTAGTCTGAACAGGAACAGATTAAGAGAAACCCCCACAGTGTGTCTTTTAAACTGTTACAGTACTGTCACTGTGAGTTTGAATCTATTGCTTTTAGTATCCTGACATAACCTAATTAACTTCTACAAAGACAGCCACCAATTAGATTAGACCCTATTAGGAAGAAGGACAGAGATGGTTCTTCCTGGCCCATCTGACTATTCTCAGCTTTGAGTAAAATAGTGAGAAAAGGAATGTCATGGTCAAATAATGAGGACACTTAAGGCACTTGGTATAAATACCAGACGGTGACTCACACCCAAAGCTAATCAGACAGAACACGTTAGGGCTTGCTAAAGCAAAAGTGAAAACACACACACACACACACACACACACACACACACACACACACACACAGTGTTTTCACATAAAGGTACCTCCCTTAAGCTGAAGCTGTGAAAACACTTGAGTCAGGCAGAAGACTCACACTATACCCTCCCTGAACACATAGCAACAAGACGGGTGGCTGCTGTTTTAACAGTCTCATGGCAACCCTTCCCAACAGCAAGTGGAATACTATAATCATCAGCCAGCAGGCGTCTCCCACATACAAGCCTCAGAAACACAGTTCACACACAGGAGCTGCAACAGGAAGGAGCCCAACCGTTGCAAACCAAACTCCAAGTAGCTCTGGGACAAGAAGGTAACCACCCCCATCCTCCACTGCTGCCATCTCTCCTCATATCCAGGGTAGCATCTGGGATCCCAATTATCTTCTGCCACCACCATTATTTCCTTCTTTGTGTTCCCTCTGACCCTAGCTCACATGCATGTATCATTCAATGCTCACCCACCCCACCTACTAGGTATCACAGAAAGACTAGAAAACTTGTCTAGTATATCCAACTCTTCAAGTTATATCTTCTTTCAAATTTGGTGTTTGGAGTAGAAAGGTGAAAATGACCAATTATTGAGTAGAGAACTTTTGCTTTTCTCCTCCAGCCAGTCATTATGGAGAGTCCATTCTGTACTCTTTGCTGAGGATGGTAAAGATAGCCGTTGTCCTCTAGAAGATTTTTGTCCAGTAAGACAGACACAAGGCAGCAAAAGTACCCAGAGATTTCTACTGGAAAATCAGAACGCCAGCCTTCCAGAAAAAGGAGCAATTAGTTCCATGAGGAGCCAGTTGAGATGATGCCCTTGAGGTTTAGAGCTAGAGCTTGAAGGTTAGGTCCAATTGTGTGGAGCAGAGAAGAGAAAAGAAAGCCTTCCAAGTATGCAATGTGAAGCCCAGTCACTCAAAGAACATCAGGAGGCCAGAATTTCCCAGGTGTGTTTGGAATGCAGGAAAGAAACCATTCTACCTGAAAACCTAGGTCCTAGAAGAAGTTCTAGAAAGTAAGACTAGAGCCAGATGGAGAATAGTCCATACACCAGGCTGAAATAGTTTGGGCTCTATCATACAGGCAGCAGAGAGCCATTCAATAATGTTAGGTGGGAGGAGAGGGGATGATCAAAGGGAGGAGAAGCATTAAGGAGACTACTATAGGACTATAGTTGTTCCAGAAGGAGGCTTCTTCCTGCCTGTCCCATTTTTTGCAAGATCCTCCTTCAAAGCTGCCCTCTGTCAGAGCTCACTATCTTAGAGCTCATTACTTTGCATCTCTTTTAAGTTGAGTGAGATATAAACGTTTCTTATTCTGAATGAGACTCCTAATGTACTGAAGTTGGTCAGGGACTAAAAAATAAAGAAGCTTCATCCAAATCTTCCAGTTTAGAAGAGAGGCACTATGATACATCATTTCCATTTTTGTAATAGCATCAGTCAGCTTGGCCCCTGGGTCACTGGTCTCATCTATGAGCCCAATGGAGGAGCAGGGAGGGGGGGGTTAAGAGAAACTGCCAGCATAGAGCGAAACCTGATTGTCAAGTGCTTTTCTGGGGCCTGTTCCAGATCACTGTCACTTACAGGCTTAGACTAGAGCTCAGCCCTAAATTAGGGCTCCAAACTAGAAGCCAGAATAAGAGGTGTAAGAGCCCCGCCTGGGTCTTAGTAGTGGGAATTAACTCTCCCTGATCCTTAATTCTTTTGGCTTTTATTAGTGGCTGGAAGGGGAGAGGGATGTAACCTGAACCCTAATGCAGCTGAGAAGGGCTAAGAGCCAAAACCTTCCTTAAGCAGATACAGTATGTGCAGAGCCTGGGCAGGTTTCAGAACACTGCGCATTTCTCCAGCCAATGGCACGGGAAAACATGAAAATTACTTATTTAACCCTTTATATCCAGAGGGGAGGAGTATCCTCCCATCAGGCAGGGCTCACACCACAGAAAGAAGTTAGCAAGCTGGTTCTTGTAAACGCCAGAGCACTTAGGTAGTCTTTTTCAGAAAAATACCCCCAGCAACTAGATATTCAAATCAATTTCAAATATAAATTATAAGCTATTTCACCTTGTCAGAGAGGAGTTAGGTAAAGGAAGCCATGCGCCCATTAGCCTTTTAGCAAGAAGTGAATTTTCTCTACAAGGAAGTAGAGAAGGAGTGAATAGACCAAGTCCCACAGCACCCACATCTTTACATCATTCTGAATTTTAGTTTTTCAGCATACTGAAAAGCAGGTGATGCTGCACAAAAGAAGTAATGGATCTAGAAATCAAATCTAAAATGGATGGGGATAGGAGAGGGATCGCCAGGCCCTTCTACACACAGAGTTAACCTCTTCTGAGAATTACATGTAAGTATGCAGGGCATCAGGCCTAGGGTTTGGATTTGATAATCACTCCAAATTTGCAAAAGTATCTTCAAAATAAAGCAATTTGGTTTTCCATCCAAATTTACAGCAAATGAATTTGTGAAGTGAATCCCTATTTTCTCCTTATTTTAATTAAAAAATCAGGATAAGATTTTGGTAAGGATACCACAGAAAGCAACTAAATAATACTTGAAAATTTAACATTGCTTCTTCAAAAATCACACTTAAGAACAAATACTATGTAGAAATATTAACAATGATATTCACAAATTAATAATACCACACCATGCAGAGTATCAAACTTCTAACAACAAAAATGCAATACAGACTTGAAACTCCAGTGGTTTGAAGTTTGCTTTCCAAGCCTCCACATTGTGTTTTTCATATAGAGAAAACAATCCTTAAACATCTTGGCAAGTCAACTGAGGTTTTTTTCACAACGTAGAACATTTTAACATTACAAGCGTCATGTCTGAAGTCTCCCCTTGTGTCAGTTTCTTCTATTTTTTGTTTGATTTTGGGACTTTCTCATCACTTGAAAGTACTAAGTTAAACAGAAAGAACTTCAGCCAGTAACACCTGAGGTGACTAGGCATCCTGCAGATTGGAGGGGCTAGCAAGACCAAGTTATGACCAGAAAGGCTGATTAAATAACAATGCAGGCCTGTTCCAATGTCTGTTGGGGCATGAGATTGTCTGGCAATTAACTAATTTTCACAACAATCAGCAGATTAGTAAATTGTCTATGTTAACCATTATGTTCCCAAAATAATGATTTGTGTTCTAACTGATGGGTGACCTTAAGCAAATCCTTTTTTTTTTTTTTTGAAATGCCTATGGGACTTATTAACTTGATTGTTCTACAGACACCTCAGTCTCAAAAGATACAAAACTGAACCAAATAAAACTTATTAGCCCTCTCAATCCCCATCACAACTTAGAACCTTCTAGGTTAAAAATACTGGATTTGTCTTTAACTCCTACTTCTCCTTCATTTCTTCAGATCCAAATGGTATGTATTACCACTAACCTCTGGCAACTTGCTAATGTATAACAGCACATTGCCAAGATGACTGATTCCCTCAAAATGTGCCCTTTTATTGTTCAGTTCAGGTCTTTCCTCATGGAAGTACTTATGTGGCTGGTACTGTGCTAGCGGCTTTATTTTTAACACATTATCTCTAATCCTCCCAAACAATAAAATCACTACCTACTCCCAACCTAAGGCTTTCTATAGCCTAGTTTCCTGGGTTCTTCCGAATAACTGGTTCACGTCATTCACCTTTATATCCCATTACTATACCACAATCAAGCAGAGATCTATTGATTCATTTATCCAGCCACACAAGCAGTATGGCATTGAGCAAGTTACCTAACCTCTCTATGCCTCAATTATCATCTGTAAAATGGGGTTAATAAATGAGTCCATATGTGTTAAAATAGAAAGGCTGTGCCTGGCCCAGGATACACAGTATGAAAGTGTTTGTTAGAAAACAAATAAAAGTGGCATTTATGAAGTTCTGTGCTGGTTTTATAGGCCTTGAGAAGAATAACTCAGCTCTTAGAATAGGCACTCAATAAGTTTAGTGAATCAGTTAAGTGAGTAATTGAACAAAAAACATATCCCCTGCCCTTGGGGAGCTCATGCTGTTAGTCAGTTTACTGTGGGGTGAACCAACTGGTCTTAGTCTCCTTTGTGTGTCTTTAGGACATGTAGCACTTGCACTAACTAGAATGAATGCATTTCTTCCTCCCCAAACTACCTATATCCTACATCTTTCAAGGCCTAACTCTAATTGTTCTTCCTTTTTCCACAAGCTGCTCAATCACATTAGCCTATAATGAAATCTCTTCTCACTGAATAAATGTTGCTCTTAGATCCTATCCCATGGTTTCAGAACTTCAAGGTTTTTTTTCCTGGATTTGCAGTAGTCCCTTTCTTCAACAAAACTGTCACTTCCAGGGAATAGGTCTTCTATGGTGGCTATCTCTTGAATTCCCTATTTTAGGGTTAGGTACTTTACAAAGTGCTCAACAAATATGTGTTGACTGATGGTTTGTTTGATTGATTGATTGGCCGATTATTTGAGAGCTCTTAGGACACAAACAAGGGTTAACATAGCCTGGCCTTTCAAACTGCTGGCTGTTCAGACATTAGCCATAAATTATGTCTGGTCTTCCAACTTCTAGCAGCAGCAGACATCACACATCTCTCAATGATTTGGTAACTTCAGAAACTTCATTTTTTAAGTTCGAAATTATCTTAAGAGAATTGCTGTTTAATAAGGGATACCTGTGGAATGCTTTTTATTTCTTTTTTAAATCACATACACATCAAGTATTTACATGAGATAAAGGATAAAATCAATCTCCTTCCATACTGGAAAAATGTACAAGTTCTATTATTTTCATTTTTCAAATGAGGAAATTGAGACACAGAAAGGGAAATGACTTGCCCAAGGATACATAAATAATGATTGGCAAAGCAAATACTGAAATTTAGTTCTTTGAATCCAAGCTCATACCTCCTACTTTGATTTGAGATTTAAAACAAAACAAATGAGCCCTGGCTGGTGTGGCTCAGTGAATTGAGCACCACCCTACAAACCAAAGGTTTGCCAGTTGGATTCCCAGTCAGGGCACATGCCAGGGTTGCGGGCCAGGTCCCCAGCTGGGGGTATGTGAGAGGCAAACATGCACTGATGTGTCTCTCCCTCTCTTTCTCCCTCCCTTCCCCTCTCTCTAAAAATAAATAAATAAAATCTTTACAAAAAAACAAAACAAATCAAAACCCTCCCTTTGACCCTGACCCCTGAGGGACATATTGGTGTTATTACCAGTTTTTGTAGCACAAAATTATTTCTCTCATTTCTCTCTCATTTCTTCCCACCCCTCCTCATATTCTTATCCCGCTCTTTCTCTCTCTTTCTTTCTTTCACCTATGAAAACATGGTATTATAGAAAAAGACCAGGATTTGAAGTCAAACAGAAGTAAATATAAGTGCCAGCTTTTCCACTTACTGTGTGACTTGGAGTCTGTTACTTAACTTTTCTTAAGCCTCAGACCCTTCATTTGCACAATGGGAGCATCGATATCTACCTCAGAGAGTTACTATAAAAATTAAATGAGAATATATGTAAAACACCTACGAGTAGCAGTATTTGCCACATAGCAGGTCCAGTACCTCTTCTATTCCACCATATCTAGGCCATGACCACACTTTGGGTTCAAGAGGTTGCTGAGATCCAACCAAACTACATTTCCTCAACCCAGTGAGGCACATCCACACAAGTGGAGTACCCAGGTCCTTGCCTGGTCCACCTTTCGGCCTGTTTTCTTGATACTCCCTGATTGCAAATTTAGATTAACACAGAGCTCCAAACTCTCTGTCAAGTCCTCCAAAGAACATGACAGTTAAGACCGGACACTTACTTACCCCTCAGACTCCAAGATGTCATCACTCACAATCTCGGTCAGATAATACACCATCAAAAACTGCCTACCAACAGAAGTTTTCACAGGAGCTTTTACTTACATCAAACGAAAACAAAAAGAAATGGAAAATAGCAAGGCAGCCCAACAAAGACAAGACTTTAGCATGTCATCTTCTCATAAGCAAAGATGGGGCTGCAGCCATGAGACTATAACCTATTTCCAGAATAACTAGTTGAACCAGATTTACTCTAAGCTCTACCTCATCTCACCCCAATCCCCTCCCCCAAAAGAAAAATCAATTTCTGATGGACCGTGAAAGGCAGTATAGGAGAACCATTCAAAAGTTTCCTGCCAGAGGCCCAGGAAGAGAGACAACCATACAGCTGGGAATCTACTGAGTGGCATTAGGGTGGGGGCCAGAAGACACCACAAAGGGTCTGTCCATCACTGGGCTTAACCCTTGATCCTGTCAAATTAGTCCCACCTCCCGCATTCCTTGCAGATGTAATATTAAAAGACTCGAGTGAAAGTTAACAGACCATGCTGCATGCCATCCCTGAGAACATACCAGGAAACAGCCACTTCTGGAAAGATAGGAAGTAGCAGTGTGGAGAAAAGCAATGCACTGTAAGAACTGCCTGCTGCCTTTCAACATTCACACTTCCACAGCCTAGACCAAGCAAGGATCTTGGAGCCCTTAGTGATCCATCAATAAATCAGAAGCTTGCCCCATGGACAGTCTGAGAAGAAACAGAAGGGTACAGAGAAGTAAAGTAACATGCCAAGCTTACTCAGCAAGTTGATAACAAGGTATCAGGAATGTGACAAAAGTCTTGTCTTCCACTGAAACAGCATAGAGAGAGACACAGCATGAAAAAATTTCCCCTAATCTGGCTATCAATTTGTTGAGTCTTTTTAAACTTTATCAACCTTAATTCTGTGAGTTTCTCTCACTCCTACCGGAAGCACAGCTGAGTCAAGAGGGACTAAGCTGGTAAAGAAGACTAGAAGGGCCTACTGTGACCAAACAAGAGAAAAAGTTGGGTTTTGGACAGAGGACAGGGCAGCTAATGAATGAACAAAGAGGCGATGGCACTTGAATGAGACAGTCCAAAATGCAGGCTTCTAGCAACTGGTGCTGATGGTTGGGGGCTGGGAATCAAAGTCCAGACATGAAAGAAGGGCAGCCTGGATGCATGGAAAATGTGTCTCTGTCGCTACTAGGCAGTTCTCGCTCTGTGACATAACATAGCCACAGTCTCACACCACAAGAGAAGGGAGTAGAGGTGAAGTCAAAAGGGAGGGGTTAGTTACTTTGGGAAACCATCTTGATCCTTGCAACTTCAGTGCCAAGCCAGGATGGCTATGTGCCCAAGTAAACATGCCAGTGTGATGTGAGGAAGAACAGATCATCCCTTGCAAAACTAATGTCTAAGGTGATCTTTACACTTGGCCTGTTTACACTGTATAGGGCAATGGGGTATAAGGAGACAAACCTCTATCCCATCCCTCTACCCCAACACAATCTTTACCCACATAAAATAATATCTCAACTTATTCATTAACGATTTAATTGAAGTCTGTCTGAAGGCAGTACTTCAGGGGAGTACCAGGAATAAAATGCTGGCTCCACAGAAGCTGACAATGATCTAGGTACCAACATGAGCAATATAAACGTGTAGACTGCTGATAACAAGATAACTCAGATAAACCTGGAGTTCAGTTTCAGAAAGAAATTTAACCAAGCATACACTGTGTGTGCACACTCTCAAAGATATGAGCATGTTTGGCCCTGATAGTAGAAGAAACTCCAAACCCACCCAGATCTGTATAACAGAGATGTCTAGAGCACTTTTTGTCCCTAACTTATGAATGGTTTTCTAAGAATACCTTTTGTAAATAAGTAGCTTGGAGCTTTAAATACAGTTTCCTGTAGACAGAATACTGTGAATGGTGGTTAGATTCTATGATTTCATCAGCCATACACTATTTATTAAATAGGCCTTTCCAAAACTGTTCTGAACCTAGCCATTACCAATAACATTGTGTCAATGGAACATATGGCCTAGATCCAGGCCTCTCATCCCTCCATTATGAGGATTAAGTTCCACTCTAATACACTCCCTGATCAGGGCTTTAGTAGCAAGAAAAGGTATTTATTTGCCCAAATCAGGTGACAAACTGGTGGGTATGAAAACATGGAGAAATGACACCATGGGTGCAAGAACTCCAGCAGGAGTGACTCTTGTGGGTATTCCAGGTACAGAGAGTAGACCTCAGAACCCAGGGATGGCAGCATCAGCAGGAGATTTTGCAGTCAGTATCATTGGCAATGTTCACAGAGATAAATATCTGACAGGAATTGGGGACAGGAACTGCTGTGTCTAAATTCCTACACAGGGGATCTGTAAGTTGGAGGCCGATTGCATGTCACATATGGTCAACATCTTCAATCTTGGAGACACCTATTTTTCCCAAAAGGGGAAAATTAAGTTTAGAGAGGTTACTCCTACAAATTCCAAGCCAGCAGATGGAGAAAAAAAATAAAATAAATTAAATCTGATGTTTTAGAGTCTGACTTTGACACTATTCATTAAATGCCACTTCCTTCTTCTATTATACAAATTCCTTCTCTGTACTTCTTTGTATAAACATATTGCTCCTTGAAGTCAGGGCTTATATCCTCTCTCTTATCTGCCTTAGGAAACTTTTCCCAAGGCTGGCCTGGGCTAGGACTAGGTCTAGGGGCAATTCTAAATTAATAATAAGAGGTGAAATGTGTCCCTCCCAAATTTATTATGTTACTGTTCCATATGCCTATGCAAAGACCTTGTGCAGGTATGTCTTAGCAACAGCACAGGTACCTCCACTAAAAGGCTTTGCTTGACATAGGATCTTCATATGGCATGGACTCCAGAAAAAGCCAAAGTGGTCTTCACCTGTATTTTTTTTAAAGAGTGATCCTACTCAACTTTGGTCGGACTCTCCTCAGTTACTGTAGTCATCTTTAGGCTCCATAACTCAAGAGGAACATGGACAGGCTGGAGTGTATCCAGAATAGGAGAAGGAAACAGGAAAGGAGGCTGGATCTCAACAGCTGAAGGACCTATGGCTCTTTAGAAAAGTGAAACGAGGGGACACAGTTTTTGTGTTTGGACCTCCCAAAGGCTGTCCTAAGACAGAGAAAGCACCTCTGTTCCATGTGGTCCCAGAAACTAGAACTAGGACCCACGGGTGGTAGGCAGAGGGAAAATGATTGCAGCTCAACTTAAGATAACGCTGCCCTGGCTGGTGTGGATCAGTGGATTGAACATTGGCCTGCAAACCAAACAGTCATGGGTTCAATTGCCAGCCAGAGCACATGCCTGGGTTGTGGGCCAGGTCCACAGTAGGGGGCATATGAGAAGCAACCACATATTGATGTTTCTCTCCCTCTCATTCTCCCTCCCTTCCCCTCTGTCTAAAAATAAATAAATAAAATCTTAAAAAAAAAAGAAAATCTGTCCACAGTCAAAACTTTCCAATAGTGAAATGGACTAGCTAATAAGGTAGTGAGCTCCCCCATGACCACAGGAGAATAAGCTCAGGGCTACTACACAGGAGGCTCATGGGCTGGTTAAGGCTAAGATGAGCTGACTTTCAAAAGGCCCTCCTCACTCTGAGAATCTGTGATTCTAGGTCTCCTCCAAGAACAGCGTTAAGATAACAGCCCTGTGTTGAGTCTGTTTTGGGTGGGAGTGGATGGGTATGTGTCTGAGTGCGTGTGTGCACATATCTGCTCATGTAGAGGGGTAGTGAGAGCAGTCTTTCACTTAATTTCTGCTGTTCTTCATGAACTTTTCTCAGATGGGTCAGCATATTCCCCCCAACCCACCCCCCAGTTCTGAAGAAGCCTAACTATAAAAACTGATGTTCCCTCCAGATAATCACTCTATAAACACCAATCTCAAAACTCTTTTAAAAAATTCTCAGAGGGGGTTGGAAAGAGCAAGGGGAGAAATCATCTTAATTTTTTTAAGGGGCAACACTCAAGTGTCTTCCAGCTGGAGTTGAATTATTTCTTTTGTCTGAGGTTTTGATGATGGAAAACCTCTAATAGGCTTTGCCTTTTTCACTTCAGGGAGAACACGTGTGGATCTCAATAGGGTACCAGGTGTATTGTAACAGCCTAGCAGGCCCAAAAGTAGTATGTACCTGAAGCTCAGCCAAAAGGTACCTGCCCTTCTTATTCTAACTCCCTCCAACCTTCTTTGTATCTCTCTGGATGAACTCCTACCTCGTTTCCCCAAATGCCTTTTACATTCTGGGAAAGGATGGCAGTTGAGGATTTGAGGTAGTAGACATCTTTGCTGATTCTAGAGGCAGAGATGAGAAGAGAATCTATGTCAATAACCATGCTGAACTAAGCTCCCAAGAAGTATATCCCATGAAGGTTCCATTGTGAATGCCAAACCCTGGTCTGGGGGTGGGCCCAGCCTGAAACGCAGCTAAAAGTGGTTCACAGGAACTATTGTTTCTCATATAACATGACCTCTGCACCCAACTAAAACTCAAACTTGCAGCTAATTTACTGCCAACCACAAGAGAGCCTTAATCTGAATTTACCCGCGTCCTCTTAAAATCTCAACTGCCTCTTTGTGTGCTTCTTCTAGAAATATGCTCATGAGGGGAAGGGGAGGGGCTAAAAACAGCTTAAAAGAACATGCCCTGCCATTTTCCCCTGCAAACAGTATTAATTTGCCCAATTCATTTTCACATCATCTTTGATGCAAATAGACACTTTGGTCTAGAAAGGATGAAATGATATAGAGACATTAGTGCACATTAAGGGTAGAACGTGAAGTTTCTTTCTCCTCCAGGCTACTCCCTCACTGTACCGAATTTTGCTCCAGGACAGTAACTAATTCCCACTTCCTTCACTGCATCAGAAAGAAATGGGCCAGGAAAAGGGCAAATACGTACAGTAAGCCTGTCTTCTGCCCTGTATTACCCCATACTCACACCCAATTTTCCTTCTCCTTTTCCTGCATCCCCACACTGGTCTCCACCCTTTCTTTTCTCTATCCCTAGCCAACCTCAGGGCACATTTCCAATAACAAAATTAGTATAGGAACCTTCTGCTCTGCTATAGCTCAGCATTCATTCTCTTTCTCTCTTTCTCTCTCTCTCTCTCACCAAACACAGAGAAGAGGATTCAATTTGAATCACTGAGATCTCTAGGAGGCCCTTATTGATGTAGAATCATTAGTGCCAGGACCTTGGAAAGGTCACCTATCCCCAAAGAGGATCTTTTCCAGGGCAGGGAGCCAATTTCACAGATGGATGTATATACTGCAAAGGGGGACTCCTAGATAGCAAAACAGACAAACTGGATTAGAAGACAATCCCCACTTCATCCAGGCAGGCTCCCTGAGTCAATAAGGTAGTATAAGGCACAAATTGGGAATATATCCTAAGAATCACAAAACACCAATTCAGAAGAATTTATGCACCCCTATGTTCATAGCAGTTCTACTTACAATAGCCAAGATTTGAAAACAGCCTAAGTGCCCAGCAGTAGCTGAGTGGATCATAAAACGGTGGTACATTTACACAATGGAATAGTACGCAGCAGAAAAAAAGAAGAAATTCCTGCCTTCTGTGACAGCATGGATGGAACTGGAGACTATTATGCTAAGTGAAATTAGTCAGCTGGTGAAAGACAAATATCATATGATCTCACTTATAAGAGGAATCTAATGAGCAAAATAAACTATTGAGCAAAACAGAGCCACAGGCACAGAATAATGGAACAGACTGACAGCTGTAAGAGGGGATTGGGGAGGGGGAACTGGATGAAAGAAGGTGAAGGGATTAGTCAAAGAATATATATGAAGGACCCATGGACATGGACAACAGTGTGGGGATTGGCTGTGGGAGTGAGGGGGTGAGCTGGAAGTGGGGGCGAAAGGGGGATATGGGACATCTATAATAGCATAAATAATAAAACATCAAAAATGAAAAAAGACACTAACAAAAGGAATTAATAACACCAAGTCATGGACCCACTTCCCTTGTGGTCATGTTTCAACTGGGAAATTATAAACCATCTCTAACACTTGCTGAGTGGTTAAAACAACTATGAGACATTTACACAAAGGAACACTACACTGCCGTAAAAGAGAAGAAATTTTTACCCTTTGCATAGATGGACCTGGAGAACATTATGCTAAGTGAAACAAGCCAGTCAGAGAAAGACAAATACAATATGATTTCACTCATATGTGGAATATAATGAACAAACCAAACTAACAAGCAAAATTGAGGCAGATTTATAGATAAGAGAGCAGGATGACAGCTAAGCGGGGGAGGTTACCGGGTGGAGGGCTTGAGCAAAAAGGAAAAAGGACTCATGGACATGGACAACAATGTGGTGATTACAGGGGTGAGGAGGTATAATGGAAAAAAAATAAAATAAAATAAAAGGAAACACACCAAAAAAAATTATCTCTAACACTTGAGATAATCAAAATAGCTTTTTAAAACCTTTCCTCTTTTTTGTCACCTGATTATCAGGAAAAGACTATATGAATCTCCATAACTTTGGGCAGCTGAATTCCCCACATTCAGGGAAATCACAAAAGCTGGTAGGAAATTGATGATTTCCCCAACCTGATCATTTTCTAGCCCAAAGGTTCTCCCATGACAAATACAAGGTCTGTCCAGAAAAAGTCAGCCACTGTTAAAATAACGAGAATGGTTTGTGTGACATTGATGTAACCTGGCAGCCAAAGAGAGTGAACCGGAATGCACATGTGTGAACAATGACAACTTCACTGTACTAGTCAGTGGGGGTGGTAGACACTGTTGAGTGAGCAGGGGTACTGTGCAGCCTTTGTATTCAAAAAGACTAAACAAGTAGAGCAACAAATCTACATCAAATTTCGCATTAAGCTTGAACATTCCTCTGCAGAAACTATTCAGATGATTCAGAAGGCCACAGCTACAGGCAACTGGTGATTGGCAGCTTCATCATGACAACGCGCCTGCTCATGCATCACGTCTCATGCAGAGTTTTTTTGCAAAACATCAAATCACCCAGGTGACTCAGCCCCACTACAGTGCAACTTTGGTGCCCTGTGACTTCTGACTTTTCTCAAAACTAAAATCACCTTTGAAAGGGGAGAGATTTCAGACTGTTGATGAGATTCAGGGACATACTATGGGGCAGCTGATGGCAATTGGGAGAACTGTGTGAGGCCCCAAGGTGCCTGCTTTGAAGGGGACTGAGGCATCATTGTCCTGTGTACAATGTTTCTTGTATCTTCTTCAATAAATGTCTCTATTTTTCATATTATCTGGTTGCATACCTTCTGGGCAGACATTGTATGAGGTAGGTTTTCATACTGCATGCACCCTTTCCCTACTAATCACCTTTTCTCAAATTCATCCACTCCCAAGATGCCTCTAACCTTTCCACAAGCTATCCCCAAGCATGTATGCCATATCACCCAGACCCGAATCAGTTTTGGGTTTTTTCCCCCATGACTCCAAAGTAGGTTCTCCATTTCGAGCTATGGTTCTTGTATCTTACCTCCATCTCTGCCTGACCTGAGATCATCGCAAGTGATTTGGAATCATCCTAATCCCTGAATCCAGGCTCCATCACAAAGTGTCTACAGCCCAGTCCTCACCTACTGTGGAACCATAACCTGGCATAGAATGGATCACTGGGGAGGGAGGCTGCCAAGACTGGATATATACCTAAACGGTATTGCCCCATGTCCCTTCACAAACTGCAGAACTACCAGAAGAATCAAGAAACTCCCCAAGAAGTAGAAAATATGATAGACTTGGAGCATACAACTGACTCACCATATGATAGACTTAGGCAAGCCACTCAGTACATCACGGTCTCAGTTTTTCCAACAGTTTCTCCACAACCTCCCCCGACTTCCCCACAGGTGGGGCTATAAGAAGCTAATGAAATAAAGGATGTGGAAATAAACTATAAACAGTAACCCTGTGTGCAAATGGATCAAAGCATCATCCTCCTCGGTCTGCAAGCCTTCAGAGGAGGAAAGGGCCATAGCTAGCATAAAGGATTGGCTCCTAGATCATCATAGTCTTAGCCCAGGGAGAGTAAGTAAGGTGTGCAGAATCCCAGAGAGAGTGAGTAGCAGAACAAGGATTAGAACCCGTTTTTGACCTACCAATGTGATTTTCTCTATGCCCTTCAATCCCATCTCCACCAGTGTGTGCATACTGAGGCTATTTTCCAGAAGAAACCTGTATTGTTCTTAAGCTTAAGGGGAAGCAAAACTAAGAAAAATGAAAAGGTGGATTAGTGAAATGTGCCACAGAGTGTCTTGGTAAGAAAAAAAAAAAACACAGGCAATCACTCCACTTAAAAAAAGTACTATGCCCCCTTTATATAATGTTGGGGCTAACCAGGCTATAAATAGCTGGATTTTACTATAAGGAGCCAGGATATTTAGAAGGGATGGGAGAAATGAGTTTACCCCCTGCATCTCCAAATGTGTGTAATAATGAGCCTTCATATAATATGGGTCAACTGTACATTCAGAGGAAAGGGAATCATTAAAAGCACTCTGCCTCTCAACACACGGGTCACTTCCTCGGCAGGTTGGCCAAGGAAGCCCTCATCTACCCTCAAATAATCCCCCAGCCAGACCACAAATTGCTGGCTGCCCCATACTTAGCAACACCCCCTGCCATGTTAGTGCTGGCACACAAAACAATCCAGCACCACAGCAGCAAGCATTCTCTGGAGTGCTTCTCAGGATGGGTCAGCCCTGGGTAGAGAGCAAATATGACCTCTCCGAGGCAGATTGTTCAGGTAGACTGTGGAAATTCTGTGGGTGGTGTAAGTAGAAAAAGAGAGGAACTACCAGACCACAGAGGGCTACATAGCTAGTTGTGACCTTGATGGAAAAGGGGGTAGGGGATGAAGGAGTTTAATTAGAAGAAATTCCTGAAGGCCAGGATTCCCCTCTCCAAAGGAGTTGAGAGTTTTTGTTTAAAGAAAAGCACATTACCCCCTCCGGAGAATACTGAAGGAGAGAGCCTTAGGAAGGGGTGTGACTGTGGGTTACAGAGGCATCTCAGCCTGGTTAGAAATTAGAAATACATGACTAGTATAGGGGAAGGGAGTGTTGGATGAGGATTTGGGCTGGTTATTGGTGTTGGGGGAGGCTAAAGATCTCAGATTTCCCTGACAGCTCCTCAAAATTTTGCCTCAGCATACCTCAGACTGCTCAAGCTGATTGGTACACTCTATGGCAACATCCCAGGATTGCTAAGAGTATGGGCCCCAAGGCCTGAAGGATCCCTACACTACAAATTAACCAGCAGCTCCAATGCAAGGCGAAAGTAGCACAGGTTAAGGGGGCATTGGTGCTCCTGCTGAGACATGACCCACGTTAAAAGGCCGAAAAAGAGGTGACATTTGTTCCCTGCTGAGAAGCCACATCTTTCTATCTCCAACCCAAACCCACATCTACAACTTTAACTGCAATTTCGGCGGGTTGGAAGGGCTTTTCAGATTTGAGCATTTAAGAGAAACAAAAATAAAAACAAAAAAAAATGGGATACATGAAGTTCGTTTACTTGACGACCTGGATCCTCAAGGTGTTGTCCTACAAATCTCTCTTCCCAGTAACAGTTCCAGCGGCCCCCCACCCTCGTCCCAACAAGGAATGGCCCGCTTTGGGGGTTCTGGAGCACTTAGGAGAGCTCCTCTCCCTGGTCCTCAGCTGCAACCTGGCTTCCAGCAGATCACAACCTCCTAAAACAAACAAACCCTGGCGGCGGCGGCGGCGGCGGCGGAGGCGGCGGCGGCGGTGGCGGCGGCAGCGGCGGCAGCGGCGGCGGCGGCGGCAACTCCAGCACAGCTGCGCTCCATGGCGCAAAAGTTTCCTCCACGCTTCTCAACGTGCAGGAAATCTCGCCGGCGCTGGGACAGGACTCCGGAGGGAGGGAAAGGCCGAGCTTAAGCGGCGGGAGCAACGCCCCGCCAGCTGAATGGATGTGCGCGCGTCCGGCCGTGGGAAGTGAGGCTGACGAAAGCCACCAATACCTCATCTCGGTTCCCACAACAGACCCTCGCCCTGCAACCTGCCCCGACAGGATGGCCCACCAGTCGACAAGGGCCACCGTTGCTGAGAAAGCTGCCAAGCCGCCTTGCCTGTCCCTTCAGCCCCTCACTGTCCCACAGGGGCACGGGAACTTCTAAGGAGAAACCTCGACCAGCTACCACTTCCTCCAGTCAAACTGAGGGGAGCTGCCTCCCCGACGTGGGGGAGCAAAAGCTGCCCCTGAGCCTCCCGAGAGTGTCTGCGCTCAGGGCTCTAGCCCGGGGCCAGCGGTGCTCTCATCGGTGCTCCCACCACCGTTAAGGGGTATCTGTGCCTGGGCTGGTGGCACGAGCCCTCCGCGCTGCTAATGCGCCACAGGGGGCTTTCACCCCTCAGCCCGAGCCAAGTTTCAAAGTTGGTCTGAGGGCCCCATCCCACAACAGCCTGTACGCCCGTTTGCCCATTCAAAGTTGGGCACCGCTGGGACAGAGCCGCCAGTTCTTACCTTCGACACCGTGAGCGGTTCGCAATGTTCCAGACCCCCCTTAAGGGTGAAGCCCCAGGGCGCCCCCCCTTGCAGCTGCACAGGGACGTACTGGAAAGACCCAGGCCGGTTCTCCATCCTCCGCTCGGCTCAGGCGCCGCGGGGCTCCTTTCCCGCGGGGGCTATGTTGCCTCCGCCCCCAGCAGCTCCGCCACCATCGCCCTCCAGCGCTACGCCACCCCGCACCACCCTGCTCCGCCTACTCTCCCGGCTGGAGACGCTCGGCCGCGAGCGAGCGCAAGGAGGAAATGACACGGAGCTGGAGAAAGGGGGAGAAAGGGGGGAAAGGAGAAGGGGGAAAAAAAAGAAAAGAAAAGAAAGAAGGAGAGGCGGAGGGATAGCGTGTAATGGACAAGAAAACGGAGCAATAAGAAGGGGCAGTCACTGGGACCTCGCCTATAGGATCGCTGGGGAGTGGGAGCAAGGCGAGGCTTCACATCAATTGTTACATTGTTTCTTTCAAGCTGGCCCCCACTTTGGTCCTCCTCCTTACTGCCGGGTTCCCCGCCCCTCCAGCCAGCGGAGGCGAGGAGAGGTGAAAGTCGTTAGTGTGGATGGCCCTCGTGGCCGAGTGGGCTGAAACGCTGGTTTCCCGATTAGCGCGTCCTTGTTTCTCTGACTGCCTTTTTCTTCTTGAAGGTCCCGAGAACCGTGTCCTACGAGGGTTACAAGGCTGCTAATTTGTGGATCTTGCCTAGAGGGATGGAAATTAAAGCAAGCAGGCCAGCGAACACAGTGGGGCTGTGTGTGTATGCTGCTCTGCGCGTATGCGCTAGGTGTGTGGGGTCATTATGAAACACTGCCCCGGAGCATAGTTTAAATAAAGAAGTACTTTGAGGATGCCCCCTGCCCAGGCTCAGCCGCACCAGGCTCAGCTCTGGCGTCTATGGGTAGCACTGTGCTTGTATATGTTCCAGGCATCTGGAGTTCCTGGCATGGCCTTGCACTTGCCCCACTGAGATGACCAAGCCAGGAATCAGCAAACTTTATGACTGGCAGTATTGTTTCCACTCCTAAACAAACCTACAGGAAAGAGCATCCATTGATAAGCTGGCCAATTAACAATGTTGTGCCTTTTGGAAGCATCAGTTTTTGGGCAGGGCCCAGAACATCTCTGCGCCTCTGTTTATGCTTGAGGCTGTAGTTTCTGAGCTGGGCTTTTAGAAAAGGACTCCCCCTCCAAACACACACACACACACACACACACACACACACACACACACACACACACACAAATACCCACAGTATTAGTCTTGAAAAGTGAATTTGTTACTAAATCTTATGTTGATTTCTCATTCTTGACCTGGCTAGGTTACCGTTCCTTTCTGGGGTGTCCTTTCTGGAGCCACTTGCAGGTACTGAGTTTTTAAAAGGGCATCACACTATCAGGGAAAGTTTTGACAATTCAGTTGTGACTCAACAGAACGTTGCCACTTTTTCTTGCCTGTCCAGCCCCTTGATCTCTTCTTGTGCAGCTTCTTCCTCATTGCCAAGGAACACTGTGGCACCCTTCCTTCTACAGTTAGCTTTCTGCAGACAAGGTTTCCACGCTCTTCTTCCATTTCCTCACCTGTCACTGCCTCTTCAACACACTTCAGCCTGCTGTGTGCCCCAGCAGTCCACTGAAACTTCTCTCACAGGATTCCCTCCCTTCCTCCCTCCTTCCCCCAATCCTTTCTTCTCAGTCTTCTACACTGTCTTAATTATATGATGCTGACCTGAGTTTTCTTTAATAAAACAGCAGTTTGGGTGTCTATAGCCCACTTTTTAAAAGTCCTCAGAGATGAATCAAATGGGAAAACACCTTGAATCTTTTAGACTTTTAGACCTGCAAAAATCATTTTGATCATGAACATTTTTTTTCATTTCCCCTACTAGAAAGCAGAAAATTTGAGAAAATGGCATCTTAGCTTGTTGATTGTTAATTGTGTGTCAACCTATGACATAACATTCATTTGCTCTGTCCCATCTTGAAACTCAGATTTTTTTTTCTTTTTGGGATAAGACTCCTGTCTCCGTGATTGTCACTTGGTAGAACTCAGCATGTTTCAGTCCCAGCATACTGAAATCTGTAAAGCTCAGTTCACAGGATATGCAGTCATCACTCAAGGTCTATTAGAATTATGTGTCTAGACTAGAGGAAAGAGATTTGGAAGCAGTAGACACACATGTGAGCCCTGGCTTTGGCACTAACTAGGTGGGTGACCTTGGGCAAATCACTAAACTAACCATTTTCAGCCTTGTTTTCTTCATCTTTAAATATCAGCTAATAAGCCCTGACCTACCTACTTCCCAGGCCTGTTGGAGACTAAAATTAAATAATACACATGAAAACACTTTGATAAGGAAAAAGTAAAAATCCTCATAAACTTATTATGAAAGTGAACACTGAGCTAGCCTTTAACCAACCTATTTTCATTCCAAAACTAACTCCATGCTGATGCCTTGTTGCACTCTTCAGTTTACCTTTTCATCATTATAGCAGAAAAACATAAATTACCTAGCCCCTGGTACAAACAGCACGTAAGTAGACATTTTGAACATAGGATGTCTAGAAAATGTTACTTATTTACTGATAAAAATCAATGCTACTAGCAGGGATCTCATTCTTTCCTAGAAGTACAGTTAGTGGGAGCATGATTATGCAGTGGAAAGGGTACTGGGTAGAACTTGAGGTGCCTGGATTCTAATCTCGTTCTGCCATTAAATTGCAATGTGTTATTAAGCAGGTCTCGCCTCCTTTCTGTAAACTGAAGGGATTGAGCTACTTGATTTCTTAAATTCCTCTACAGTTTGCAAATTCTGTGACTATTTCCTGGCAAGTGGCTATACATAGTATATGTGCAAACAAAGGCTTGATGACGGAGATGGACAAGGTGAAAATAAAGCAATGGAGAAGAGTCCAGGGGTGTGTTTCTGTGTGTGTGCGTGCTTGTGTGTACATGTGCACGCAGCCGCTCATGGTGTGACCAACAGTTAATGAATTCACCTAAAGTATGTGAAATTGCCTGTGGGGAAAAAGGTAAGTCCAGTAGGCAGGTAGAAATTAGAAACTCCTCATCAAAAGAGGAGTGATGATTGATAATACACATTGGATTATAGTTGAAGTCATTTGGAGTGGATAATCTCACTCGGGGATATCAGAATGATATGAAAATGGGGGTTTAGATAGAATCTTAGATTATGCTAACATGTAAAAATCAAGAAGGATCACAAAGGGTTTAAAAAAGGATCAGAGAGAGAAGGTGGGCAAACAGCCAATCAGCAGAAACAGGAAAGAGAAATTAAAAACAGCTTGTTTACTTCTACCTCATTAGAAAAAAAAAATCCTCACAAAGACTCTTTTTTTCATTAGACCCCTAATAACCAGTTTATCTTTTGGGGATATTTTGAAATATCAGTCCTTTTCTGAACTTTTCTTTTAAAATACTTTCTTAGATGAATCCTTTGTAAACTCAAATTTGAATGTAATATTCCTCATGGCAATGCCTTGAGCTCCTCTCTGAATTGGGAACTCTAGAGATCCTAGTGAAAGCTATACTATCTCTCCCCTAGAAGGCCTCACATGATCTCCCAATGTTATATACAATTTGGGCTGAGGCTTATAGACCCTAGCTTCGGATCCTTACTCTAGTAAAAAATATATTTTTAAATTTTGTTAAAACACACACATAACATGAAATCTATTTTCTTAACACATTTTTAAGTGTACAGCACAGTATTGTTAACTACGTGCACAAATGTGGTCCAGAGGGTGTCTAGAACTTTTCCATCTATGTGACTGAAACTTTTCATCCCTTGAACAGCAATACCCATTTCTAAATCTCTCAGCCCCTGACAACCACCATTCCACTTTCTGCTTCTATGAATTTGACTACTTTTGCTTCCTCATATAAATGGAATCATGCTGCATTTGTGCTTTTTGAGACTAGCTTATTTTACCGAGCATAATATTCTCAAGGTTCATCTATGTTGTAGCATGTGACAGTATTTGCTTCTCTTTTCAGGATGAATAATATTTCATTATATGTATATACCGTGTTTTCTCTATCCATTCGTTGGTCACTGGACATTTAGGTTGTTTCGACCTCTTGGCTATTGTGAATAATGATGCAATGAACACAGGAGTGCAAATATCTCTTCTAGATCCTGATTTAAATTCTTTTGGATAAATATCTGGATGTGGGATTGATGAAATATATGGTAGTTCTAGTTTTAATCTTCTTAATAACCTCCGTACTGTTTTCTAAATTGACTGCACCATTTTACATTCCCACCAACACTGCACAAGGATTCTAATTTTTCAACTTCCTTGCCCACACTTGTTAATATGGATTTCCCTTGTTTTTTTATAATGGCCATTCTAACAGGTGTGATATAACATGCATTGCATTTCCCTGATAATTAGTGATGCCAAGCATCTTTTCATAAGTCTGTTGGGCATTTCTATGAGTCCTTCAGAAAAATGCTTATTCACATTCCTTGCCCATTTTTAAATCAAGTTATTTGCTTTTTGGGGAAAATAAACCCTTATTGGATATATGATTTGCATATATTTTTCCATTCTATAGGTTGCCCCTACCTTTTCATTCTGTTGGATTTTTTTTTCTGTGCAAAAGCTTTCTAGTTTAATGTAATCCAACTTATTTATTTTTGCTTTTGTTCCCTATGCTTTGGGTATTGTATCCAAGAAATCATTGCTAAAAACCAATGCCATGAAGCTTTCCTTTTAGGTTTTCTTGAGGAGTTTTACAGTTTCTGGTCTTATATTTACGTCTTTAATTCATTTTTGAGTTCATTTTTGTGGGTGGTGTAAAATAGGTGTTCAATTTCTTTCTTTTGCAGGTGGATATCCAGTTTTCCCAGTACAATTTATTGAAGAGACTATCCTTTCCCCATTGTGTATTCTTGGTGCCCTTGTCAAAGATTAGTTGAAACTATATGCTTGGGTTTGTTTTGGGGTCTCTGTTCTGTTTCACTGGTCTATATATCTGTTTTCATGGTAGTATCATACTGTTCTGATTACTATAGTTTTGAAAAATAGTTTGAAATCAGGAAGTGTAATGATCTTCGTTTTCAAGATTGCTTTGGCTATTCAGGGATTTTTGTGCTTTCATGCCAACTTTAGGATTTTTAAATTTATATTAAAATTGCCATCGGAATTTTGATAGAAATTGCACTGACTCTGTTGATCATTTTCAGTAGTGTGGAAATAACATTTGTTTTTTAAAGAGCTTACATATTTACTGAAACAAAGTTATGACAAAAGTTCAGTGGTATTCATTCATTGAGTTTAATTTGTCCAACATTGAGAAAACAATTGCTAAATGTTAGGCACTATGCAAGGCACTTTCCGTACATTATTGACGATGATTACAAAGACCCTGAAAAGTAGTATTATTAACTTTTTCCAAGTGAGGAGATTGAGCCAGGAAGTCATAAGACCAGGATTTCAAGGCAGGAAGGCTGGAAATGCATCCTGTGATAACTTTATTAGTCATGTCTCTATCATATTCTTTTCTTCTTTCTTTCTTTGCAAGGGAGGAAAGGAATTGGATTTCTCCATTCTGCTCTCTTTGTGTTTCCATTTGGGAGTATTTCTGTTAAAATAACTCTCTCAGCTTCTTTTTTCACTCCTGGGTCATTTGGCAATTCTGTGTAGTTAAACTGGGAAAGTATTAGAAAGCCTATTATGGCTTTTTGTATATTCCATGTCCTCCAGTCCAGCTTTTAACAATAATAAGGATATTTTTTCATCTCTGCCTCTCTGCTTCCTGTGTCTCTCATTGGTTCTGAACTTTGGAGTGGATGAGGAAGGTGCTATTATTTACTGCTACTCCCTAAATATATCTACCCAACCCAATTCTACACATGTGTGTCCTCTGTCCACTTATCTGTTATTTATTGTCTCCTGACTATCTATATGGGCCTATTTCTGAATGCAGCTCTGATTGCCTATGTGCCTCTATGTGTGTACATAGGTATAACAGGAAGTATATGTGGGTGTTAGGTCCAAGTTCCATGTGGACTTCGAGGGAGATTGAGCTTGGTATGTGCGGGGGAGTGGGGAAGAGAGAATTAAGATGTATTCCTTGAACTTGGTTTTGAGGTCCCCATTCCCACAGTCATCATAATGATTCTTGCCCTTCTCCCTTAGAAGCAGGCTTTACCTGAAAAGACTGCTTAATTTTCCCCCCATTTCCTTCCATTCTGGAGCCCCAGACTTCCTACTTCCTGTGTGTGTGCTAGTAGTCATTATTTCAGAAACCTTTTCTGTGGTGGCTCAAACATTGTTTTCACATTGTTTACAGACTAGGGAAGTTCTCATTTGTCACAGGCAAATTATCATATTACAGAAATCTATCTTATGTTTTATGATTATTATCTAGTGCTCTATGGCACATAGTTCTAAGCTACTCAGTGACTTTTATCGAGTCATCTTCTAAATTTCATCACTCCTGTGGGAAGAATAAGGTAAGAGTCACAATTAGAGTCATCATTTTACAGGGTGAAACCAAAGGCTGAATAAATTCATCTCTTTACTAATTCTCCCTTCATGATTCTTTGGAAAACGAAGTGTTGGTGGGCCCAGAATATTCCTGGGTCAGCTGACGCATAGGCAAAAGGCAACCCAGAGCATGTTTTTTTAATAAAATAGATTTTGTTACAAATAATATCAAAACATGTTCATTTTTAATCTCATCAGTTGGATCTAGGGGGCTATTCTACTTGGATTTCTAGGACCCCTATTTCTCTCCTTCCCCATTTATCCCCACCCTCCCCAATAATTGCCCTGGCTTTTCTGGATGTTTCACACAGAGGAGAGATCTGGGGCAATGATAATTATTAGCGGAGAGGGAAAATAAATGCAATGTTCCACGTATTATTCATATATAGATTACATGAAAATAATAGCAAGTTCCTCCCCCAACTTAAGGGTGTGTGTGGTAGGGGTGGGGTGGAGCAAAAGGTACTTTTAAGTAGACTACAATAGTAAAGAGTCTGATTTCTGGGGAATTTTTCCTAGAGCTAGGGAAAGACATGGTCAAGACCTGTTTCTTTTGAGTTAAAGCTAATATAACATTATTATACAAAATAATACTATAGCTGGGCACTATTTTTGTTAAATAAATCCTCGTAAGTACATGCTGCTAGAGAAAATTGGGCTTTCAGTTTCTCCTTGGGCAATTTTGTGAAGAATCCTTCCATTGCCAAGGTATCCTATTTGGGCCCTTCCATGCTTTTCTTCACTCAGAAAATACCAATTGTCTTATTGAATCTCAGTATCGTGGCTTGGTATTTTGTTTGAGACTAGTTTTAGAGCCTCTTCATCCTTCTTGAGCTGATAAATATAAAGAGCTTGTGTGTGTGTGTGTGTGTGTGTGTGTGTGTGTGTGTGTGTGTGTGTAAGAGGCTTCCATCTGTGCTTGCTGGTGCTCTCTGGGAAGGCCTGTTGGAACAGGAGTTGGTTTGTTTGTGTTCTAAGCTCACACTAATGTTAGCCCAATTGGAAACCCGCAATTTGCCCTTGGGGCAATCAGTCATCTGGTACAGGTTCAGCTGGGCCGTGATGAATGTTTGCCATTGCTTTAGAGGAATTTCAGACAGGGGTTGACTTCTTCATATCAAGAATGTGAAAACCAGATGAACTGCTCAGATCCAATATGTGGGCTTGAAGATGACCTCTTCTTGGTACCTAGTTTGGACAGGGGCCACCCTTTGATTTGAACTGTGTGTTACCCAATCTTCTCTGCTTCTCAAATGTTGTTTTCTGTGAGCCATTCATCACTCCTTGATCATTAATAAAATACACTTTTGGTAAATATTCAGCCCTTACCTCAACTCCTCCAGCCATGGAAAGAGAAAAAAATTACACATGCACACACACGCAAAACCCAACATTTTTACTTTCAAAAAGTTTTCATCATTTTTCAGAGAAGGTTTACTGATCCAATGGGTATTTGAGTACAACAAAGCCCCTACTACAGTTTTGATGAAACTCTGAAGTACACAGCTGACAGTCCAAAAATATATATATATATATATATCCTTCTTTTATTTCTTCGATAGATTATTTTTACTCTAGACAAAGTAGAAATGAGCCCTGTCTATGAAACATTGCCTAAAGAGGAAATCATTTTTCATTGGCTTGAATCTAGAATGACCTAGCCCAAAGAGGAAAGGATAACCAACTGTCTTTGTCTAGGAGTGTCAGATGGGCCTCTGAAAAGGATTATTTACTCCAAATATTTTCTTTGATGGACGTGGTCCCATGTGTCTAGATGTGTACACATATACCCCTCTACCCATACAGATGCATGAACAAAGCCACAGATAAGTACTTATGTTCAAATTTGAGGATGCCTGGCTTATTTCTTTGAGAGTTTGGCAGTTCATATTGCTAAAGAAAGAGGTTCCTGAATTCTGAAACAACTTTCGGGAACCAGACAATTACTTGATGTTCTAATATATAGGGGAGTGATGTCAGAGGAATGGTGGCATAAGAGATCCCCTTGGTGCCTCCCCTTAAAGTTTCAACAATGTGAATAGCTATAACTCAACAAAGGATTCCCTGCTTAACACACAAATATACCTGAGAGATCCACACACTGAAACATCTAAAGGTGGGCAAGCAGAGCAAAAGGGGGAGGCAAAAAGGGAGAATGGCTGATATGAGCTGGGGCACTAATACTTAGAGCACTTGCAGTGTTTTTCTTTCACTGGTTTAGATTAAACTTCAGGCACCTGGATATCATACTTATTTCTTCCCTTTTTCTCCCCACATCACTGACATCTACTCAGTCACCAAGCTCTGTCATTTCTAGTTCTAAAATAGCTCACAAATCCATCCACTTATCTCCATGCCCACTACCACTTCATCATCATCTCACACCTAGACCACTGGAACAGCTTCCTAAGTGGGCTACTTGATGCTTGCAGTTCTGCCCAGGTGTCTCTAATCCATTGTTCACTTTGCAGCATTGTGCAGCCAGGGAACTCTTTCTAAACCAAAATTGTATGTCAGTCCTCTGTTCATTTTTTTCAATGGTTTCCCATTTTTTCCTGAATAAATTCTAAGCCCCTACGCTAAGATCCTTATTGTGTGGCTCCTGCTTATGTAAACAGTACTATACCCCTGTGCCACTTGCAACCCTGTTTTAACCTGCCCACCCCAAACACTTCAGTCTCCAGAAATACCAAATTATGGGCAGTTATCCCAAGCACAACCTGTTGTCTTGTATCTCTAAGACTTTTTACAAACATTTCTTCCTATCTGGAATTCCCTCCACTTCACCCTTGTTAATCTGGAAAATCCTTATATATTCTTCAAGTCAGTTCAAAGGTCACACTTATAGAACAAATGTTCCTTGATACCTCTAAGCTCTTCTTTCTTGGTTTCATTGCACTCTTTATATCACTTCATTGTTGCCCTGATCATATTTTATTGTAATTGTCTCTTCCCCTGGGCTAGTCATTCCTTATGGAAGATAAGGATTCCCTCACCTAGAGCAGCCCCAAGAAGACACCACAAAGAGGCTCTTTTAGTGATTCAGAACTCAAAAAGGATCCTGAGATTGACCAAACCTCAAGCCTAGAAAGCTTTCTACTTTGACGCTGTTTATTGGTACATGCTACTGGAGAACTAATAACAAAAGGAAAACAATGTAAAACTTTGAGTGAGCTATAGAAAAGGAATGTAAGGAATACAAATTGCCATGGCATTCCAGATGTTCCACATATTGGCCCCTGCCTTGCCCTCCAGTTTTGTCTCTCCCTTCTCTGAATCCCACTCTACCCTCTGGTCACATCAAAATACAGTATCCCCACCCCTCTCATTTTGTAGTGTATCTTACCTTCACACTTTTACTCATGCTGTCTCTCTGCCTAGAGTATATTTTCCTTTGCTTTAGGTAACTTCTACCACTTCTACCAATACTTTAATATTTAGCTCAGGCCTCACTTCTTCCAGGAAGCCTTCCCTAATTAACCAACATACCAGTGAATGTGCGCGCGCGCGCACACACACACACACAGAGTAGATATATGCCTGTATAAATCAGGACTCTTGCTAGCAAGTGATAAAAATACAATACAAATAAGCTTAAGTCAAAAGAAATGGGTGACTGATACTAAGAGAAAATCACAGCGTAATTTTAAGCATAGCTCGATTCAGGTGCTCAAATGATGTCATCAGCAATCTGTTTCTGTTTGTTGTCTCTGATCTCCTCTGTGTTGACTCAGTTCTCAGCAAGGCTCTCCCTGCATGATCACCAAGATATCCACCAACAGCTATAGATTTGCATCTTATCACTTAGCAACCCCAGTAGAAATGCAGACCTACTTTCTTAATAGTCCCAGCAAAAGTTCCAGAATTGAGTCTATCTCTGAACTAATGAAAATGGTCAGAGAAACAGAGTTCTTTGATTATCCAATTGTATTTTTCAGAGTTCTCCAGAGAAATAGAACCAATTGTTTATTGTTTGTTTGTTTGTCTGTTAATCATAGGAATCACATGGTTATAGAGGCTGAGAAATCCCAAGATCTGCTGCATGCAAGCTGGAGACCCAGGAAAGCTGGTAGTATAATTCAGTCTGAGTCCAAAGGTCTGACAACTAGGACTGCCAATATCTAAAAAAAAAAAAAAAAAAAAGGAGTAAATGGATATCTCAGCTCAAGCAAACAGCAAATTTGCCCTCCCTCTGCCTTTTTGCTGTATTTAGGCCCTCAACATATTGCATGATACCCACCAGCATTGGTGACTGCAATTTTTATTCAGTCTAATGATTCAAATACTAATTTATTCCAGAGACACTCTCACAGACACCCAGAAATAATGTTTTACCAGCTATCTGGATATCCCTTAGCCCAGTCAAGTTGACATACAAAATTAATCATCACACTAGAGTTAGGTAATGTACCCATCTAGATGGAATGAGATCTGTTATCAGAAGAAACCATGCTGGGCAGCAAAAGTACTATATTTTAATACAGTTTTGCTGTTATATTCTCCCATGTTCTTCCCCTTTCAATGATTCTGATCAGACAGTATCATTTTTATTTGTATATATGTCCATATGTCTCTCTCCACTAGACAGTTAGTTTCTATGTCTATTTATTGCTTTATCCCTGGAGATAGTATGGGGGCTTGGTTTCTAGTAGGTATTATCAATCAATAAAGGATGAATGAATGATCTTGCTGTGCATTTTGAACTGATGATTAAATTACATGGAGCCATATTGAAGGCTATTTCAGTCAAATAGTTTAACTTAATAATTAAACAAATTAAATAACATGCCTCTAATTTATTTGATTAAATGCACATTTATTACTGGGTTGTATGGGAGAGAAGCATAAATAGTGAATGGCTCATTCAGCATTCCAAAGTATGTAATAAACATCTTCTATGTGACAGGCAGTATGCTAGACACTAAGATTAGCCTGTGCCTATTAATTAGCCCTTTATCATTAATGAGAATCAGTAATGTATAGTGTGTAGTGATTGTATGTGTGGGCTCTAGGGCCCTGGATTAAAATTCTAGCACTTGCATTTACTAGTTAAGTAAATTTTAAGTCAGTTACTTAACCACTGTGCCTAGTTTCTTCTGTCAAATGGGACTAGTACCTACCATGGAGGGGTGTTGTGAGGATTAAATGCCAAAATGAATGTGAAGAATTGACAATAGTACCTACAACATTTTAAGAGCTTAATATGTTAACTCTTATTATTAAATATTAACAAAAGCTCCTTTCTACATAAATATCACTTTACCCATTGTATTTGACCTAAAACAAGGTACTGGGTTAGGGATTTAAAACTGAGCCTAAATACAACTTCTGGGCTTCAAGAGAAGAAAATAGAACAGAATAGAAACATGCCTCAGTCCTGGTAGAGTTGTATTTGTACATAGAACTCAGGATCTTGGCTCTTTTAGTGTAAAATTACTGTTCCCCAATGAGCCACTAGGACAAGCCTCATAGATACAGAGAAGGAAGAAGTGGTCTTTCCTTTAGGGAAGAGGTGGTGTTCCAATAAGAGTTAGGAGATGACTCTTAAATCCCTACATTGCCACTGTATATGGCTCACTGGGAGAATCAGAGTATAAGCAAATAGTTTGGGTGGCTAAACAGAATTTTCTAACAACATATACTAGTTCTAAGTGAGCTATCTGATTTTATGAAGATAGGATGACATTTGGAGGCCAGCATATCTGGGATAGACTGTGGCTTGCTGTTGTTTAAGAGTTGTCATTATTGTCTCTTCATTGTTCCTAGTAACAGCAGGTCTTTTGTTGCTGTTGTTGTTGCCAGTGCTACTTCTTGATTCTAACTAGTCTGACTACAGATTAATTAGTTTCTATGTGAGGGATGTACTATTGGGTTATTTACAGAATGGAGAAAACTTTGATGCTAATGATTTTTCTTAGTTTAGTCTCAAACTGTGATTTTTCCTTTTGTGTCCTGGTTACATGTGCCACTCACCAGGTCCCCCACCAGTGACTGATGTCCCTCCCCACCCTCCAGCTAACCTTTACAACTGAGCTCCTGCAAGGCTGGCCATATTTCCTTCCACCTGTCACGTCATTATAGGAAAAATAAATTTGAAAGGGACTGAAAGAGCAGCTTACTGGGAGACACTTGTAGACACAAATATACCTAAAATGGATTTTAAATTGTGGCTAGTTATTTCATTCCTCATTTGTCATTTTTGTTTTCCTGCAACCTTCAGACTATTTTGAGTATATACCTAATCATAGAAACAATAAAGGTCAAAACTAAACTAAAAATATGGAAAGAAAGATAGCAACTAAAAAATCCATCAGTCAGTGATGAGCTTGCACTGTTAACAGCTGCAATGAGAATAGGTCTGACCCTTTGGGAGAGCAATTTGGTAACTTGCATCAAGAACCATAATTATATTTCTGACCTTTGACACAGCAATCCCTATTTGAGAATTATATTTTAAAGACAGACTTCAGCAGAAGGAAAATAAGAGTCTATAGGCACAAAGAATTTTACTAATGACAAAATGGGAATAATTTTAATGTTGAACAACTTGATATATATTAGGGTCCATTATCAAATGAAATAGGAATGATAAAAGATTCATTTTATAATATTAAATAAATAAAATACAAAATCGTTAAAACCAGGTAAAATTGTCTTTATATGGACACAGCTTAGAAAGGACTACAGAAAAAGAAAATTCTAGCATTAGGATAAGGGGTGGAATTACAGTCTCTTCCTCTATACTTCAGTGTTTCTGAGGAATGACTTTAGAAGTTTTAATGTGTGTTTGGGTAGGGGGTGAGGAGTGGGAAGGAGCTGGAGAAGGAATTTCAAATACCAGTTTTGTTTAATCTATTTTTTAATCATCTCCTTACAGCAGCAATTTTCAACCAGTGTACCACAGCACACTGATGTGCCACAAGAGTTTTTAAAACATGTAATATATGACCATTTAGTCAGGAGTACTGATCTGTTTTCTCTTAGATTGTCAAATAAAAAAATGACAACAGCCAACATAATAATAGTTGTCCTGTGTGAATAAATCAAAATTATGCCTATTTTCTTCAGATGGGCAAAAAATATATTTTCTGGTGGGCTGCAGAATTTTAGTAATTAGTTTATGTGTGCCGTGAGATGAAAAAGGTTGAAAATCACTGCCTTACAAGTAAAACCAACTAAGTAATTGAGTTAATTTTGACTTTCAGTATAAAGGTAGACAGTAGCCCCATTTACTCATCCTATCAAATATACATACTCAATCAGGCTGCCTCCCATTCCCCAGCCCTTCCTTTTTCTCATCCCGTAGTGGCATGAAGAAGGGCACAGAAGCAAACACACTCATAGTTCCATCCTCAATATTCCACTATCAACTGTGTGACCTTAAGCGTGTTACTTTGATTTGTCTAAGGCTTAGTTTGTTCATTTGAATAATGGAGCTTATATTTTGGGGTGGTATGAGAATTAAATAAGTTAATGTATACAAAGTGCTTAACACAGTACCTGATAGTGCTCAACAAATGTTAGTTGTGGGCTACAAAATTGTGATAATACTAGCACCAACCTCAGAAGGTTTCTAGGGATGAAATGGGAAAATAAATGTCAATTCTCTGGCTTAATAGATGTTAAATGTATGGTATCCATTATCATGAAAATTGATGCACTGAGTAGTTTCATCTAGTAACAAAATTATTAGATGACAGTGGGAGCATTTAAAACTTATGCTGATATCAAGTGGGTTGGTGTCTGGAGAGACATGCCTGTTAAAAACTCCTTCTAAGCAAACATTACAAACCATGGTGATCTAAAGGTCAAGGGAAGCCTGAGATGTTGACTCAGCAGGGAAACCATGTGCAGAATCAATGAAGTTCTTTTCAAAACCATGAAGAAACTAGAGAGTAAACAAGATGACTAATACAGATTGTAGAAATTCATGGGGCAGCTTCCAAATGAATATGCTAAGAGGTCAGAGGCAAGTCAGCTAGAAAACCTTAAAAGAAAACTTAGAGGAGTTGAGCAGAAGTTGGAGGTATGATCTGAGGCCAGAAAGAAAGAGGCTAATAATAATAGCCAATACTTAATCTATATTTAGAATTTACTATAAGTCAAGCATTACACTAAGCGACTCATGTGCAATATATCATTTTATCTTCCTTATTATCTATGAGGTAAATTTTTATTATTACCCCCATATTATAGACTTGGTCCATGTATGCATGACTACAAAACCTTAAAGTATACCAAGGACCAAGACAGCATCTTCTGGAAATGAACCACTGAATGAGGTTTAGAATGTCCGAAACTGAATTCATCATCTTTTCCCAGGGAATCCATCCATTGTTCTGTACATCCCATCATAGTACTACCATACACCGAAGCCAGAAACTTGAGATACACGCTTGATTTTTCATTCTTAATTGAATTAGCCACTAATGCCTTCCAATTTTGCTTCCTAACTATTTCTCAAATCCATCTTCTCCTCCATCTCCTGCAAGTGAAGCTCTCACGGACTATTTTATTAGTGTCCTATCTGGATTCTCTGCCTTTAGTTTTGACTTCCTTGGAATCAATCTAGCCTACAAACTGCAACGAGAATTACCTCTTTTCATTTACTTTCTTTTTTTTTCTACAGGGAAATCTTTCTAAAATGCAACTTTGACCATGTAATTTCCCTACTTGAGAACTTCTAGTTCCATAATTTTCTAGAGTGTTGTTCATGACCTGTCTCTACATGTCCTCCTGAATTGTGCCTATTCCTCTAGCTTCATCCCCTGCCATTCTCCACCTCCTGAACTTCATATAGTTCCTTCCTACACACCTCACTAGTCCATGGCCTCAAGACTTTGTGTAATTTATTCTGCCAAATTCACCCTTTCCAGTTCCTTTTCTCTCAGCCTTTGAGTCTTGGCTTAGGCATCAGCACCTTTAGAAAGTCTTTCCTGGCCTTTGAGTATGCTAAGTGACTCTCCTCTAGCCTCTGTTCTCCTCACCTGTGTGTTTGATCACTTACTACAGTATATTCAAATGATCTTAGTGATTCTGGATCATACCTTGTTCATCTTTACAGCCCCCAAACTAGTGAGTCCCTGATCCATATTTAGGTTTTGATAAATGTTTTTGAATTGTTACAAGTACCTAGGTAATGCTTGAAGTAGAGGCCAAAGAGACTTAACAGAAATAACTAACAATTATGAAGCTCCTACTATAATGTCCAACTCTGACTGGCATTCACTAGACCTCTACCTAGTCTTATTTTTCTCTATAAATTTTATCTCCATCTGTCATATTATATATTTTATTTATTCAGTTGTTTGTCAGACTTCCCCCACTATGGCATCAACTCTACAACTATAGTAATATTTGTCTTTGTTCATTGTTGTATCCCTGATGCATATCAGTGTCTTGCACATAGTAGCTTCTCAGTGAATATTCTTGAGTGAATATGGAGGGTAGGCACTTTCAATGTATAATCTCATTTGCTCCTCACAATGACCCTGCAAGGTAAGTAATCATTCCTATTTTATACATGAGGAAAGTGAAGTTCCTCATCACTCACACAAAGAATGACAGAGATTTTGAGAAACTGGTATATTTATTGAGCCTGTAGATTAAAAATGATTGATTCAAAGATCTGGGTCACAAGATGTGGGAATGCAACAAAAATGCCAGCCCCATAAAATAGCAATTTAATAAGTGAATCTCTGACAAGCTGAATTGAATAGAAAGACTATACTCTCTTCCCAGTGAGAGACTGTGTATTCCCACATTCTACAAATGAAGTCAGTTTTGCAACCTGAATAGCTATATCTGCTGTTCTAAAAGAATCTGGGGGCTTGTAAGTACTTCTGTAGAAACATTGTGAGTCAAGTCCATTGGAACAAGGATACAATTTTTGCAGACAAGCCCATCAGAATTTTCAGAGAACAGTTAGTCTGTGGCATGGAGAATTGGGGTGCCTGTTGTATGGCCTCTGTAGGTACAAACCACACACACCTCCATAGGGGTAGAAAAGGTCTTGCAAGGCTTCTCTAGTCAGGGTCTGGGATTTAACCATTGTGTCTGGAGATTGGCTAGATCGCAATACAGATGACAAACCCCTAGAACTTTTGAATTCCATCTCAAGTTTTGGCCTCTATAGTCACATTTCAGCTTTGGCTCCTTGTAACCCACTGAAGAGTTATTTTCAAGTTTTTTACCTGACTTTTTTTAGGCTAGGTAAATTAGAAAGAAAACACAGGCTTAGGACAAGGAGGTCTGTTCCTATATATTCTTGAAACTCTTTTATTTACCCAGAGGGGAAGAGTTTTCTGAAGTTTCCTAAAAGATGATCTAAGAAGTAAGATTTTTCCTGCATATCAGCTGTCCCAAAAAGAAAATATATCTGGCATTTGTATCATACTACAAATGTATTTTGTATCATAATACACTTATATTTTATTATGTACCTTTTACTTACACTACAGCATTTTTAATCATTACGATCCTTTTAAAATCGAGGAAATGGTGGCTCAGCAAAGGTATATAGCTAGGTGAAGGCCACACTGGTAGAAAATGGCAGAATTTGCTTTGTAAGTTTTAAGGGATAGCAAATCCCAGCCTTGTATAGTCTACCTTTATTAAAAATCCCCCTTCAAGCTTCCTATTGTGAAGACTTAACTCCTTATCTTTGTCCCCTACTTCCAAATCCTTGCTCTTTCACTCTTCCCTGTCTTAGGGGATGAAGCTTTTATTTATCCCAGTGTTCAAGTCAGGCACCTGGGAGCTAACCTTGACTTCTACTCCCATGATGTCTCTTGAATATAGTCCCTCTTCAATAATACTCTGCCTCACTACTTTATCTCAGATTCCATCTCCTCTCATCTGAACTGATTCAATGACCTCTTCACTGGCTTTTCTGCCTCAATTACTACTCTGTTTCACTCTTCAAGCCAGAAGGACCTTTCTAAAGAACAAATTAGATCAAATCATTACAATTCTTCAACAACTTCTCATTGCCTTTAGGTTAAAGTATAAATTCCTTAATTTGGCAAAGCACCCTCTTTCTTTCTCCCTACATTCCCTGACATGAACCCTGCAGTCTACTGACTGAAACGTTTAGTTTTCTTTTTTGTTGTTTTTTGGAGTTTTTCTGTATATTTTATTGATTATGCTATTACGATTATCTCATTTTTTCTCCCTTTTATTCCCTCCGCCCTGCACACCATCCCATCATCCCATGTCAACATTTCCTGCCACCACTTTCCACAGCCCCACCCCTCCCCACCTTCCACCCTCAGTCTTTCCCCCATTTGCCTTTGTCGATGGGTTTTTTATGCATGTTCCTTGATGACCCTTTCCCTCCTTTTGCCCTGTTATCTTCCACCCTCCTTCCCTCTGGTTACTGTCAGTTTGTTTTTTATTTCAATGTTGCTAAAAGAAATATAAACTGAGCTCAATATTTATTGAGCACTTATTATGTGCCAGACTGTGGTCTAAAAGTATCATTTCCTACAATTTAGTCATCAGTAATTATCCTATGAGGTAGATAATATCATCACCCTCTTGTGACAGATGAGGAAATGGAGACAGAGAGAGCCTAACTAACTTACCAAAGATAATTCAGTTAATAAATGTAAGATTTGGGATTTGAGCCCAGATAGTTTGGTTCTAGAACCTATGTTCTTAACTACTTCTCCTACTTCTTTCATTCCTTTCTATCTGCCAAGAATGTCCTCCATGCCTCCCCTTCTCATTGTCCACCAGGCTAACCACTTTAAGGCTTAATTCAATAATCTCTGGGAAAATTTCCCTGACCAGCCTACATTCCTTTGCTTCTTCTGATCCCTAGCTCAGGCTGAACAAGATATCTCTCTGCTGGCTTGGACTAGAACCTGTCCATTCCTCTAATTATACCACTTGACACATAACTTGCATGCCTATTCATGAACTTCTTAAGGGCAAGAAGGTTGCCTTAATCACATTTTATCCCAGTGTGTGTGTAACACAGTGCCTGGCACACACTAAATGTTTATTGAGTAATTATTCTTCTT
>PVJD01012734.1:0-38003 GCA_004026545.1 Mormoops blainvillei | reverse complement strand
CATCAAGAAAAAAAAAAAAAGAGAGGAATCAAATAGATAAAATCAGAAACCAAAAAGGAAAAGTAACAACTGATAATACCATAGAAATATTAAGGACTGCAAGAAATTACTATGAATAAATATGCCAAGAAATTGGATAACCTAGGTGAAATGGATAAATTTCCAGAAACATACAATTTTCCAAAACTGAATCAAGAAGAAGAAAGCCTGAATAAGCCAGTAACAGCTAGTGAAATTGGGGCAGTAATCAAAAAACTGGCACACAAAGGCCCTGGACCAGATGGCTTAACAGGCAAATTTTACCAGACATTCAAAAAAGAACTAACTCCTATTCTTCGCAAACTATTGCAAAATAATTCAAGAAGAGGGAGGCCTCCCAAACTCTTTTTATGAGGCCAGTATTATCCTACTTCCAAAACCAGGTAAAGACAAAACAAAGAAAGAAAATTACAGGCCAATATCTATGATTAACATGGATGCTAAAATCATCAACAAAATATCGGCAATCTGAATCCAGCACTACATTAAAAAAATCACAGACCATAATCAAGTAGGATTTATCCCAGGGATGCAAGGATGGTACAATATTCGCAAATCAATAAACGTAACACATCACATAAACAAAATGAAGGACAAAAACCACATGATCATATCAATAGATGCTGAAAAAGCATTTGATAAACTCCAGCACCCATTTATGATAAAAACACTCAGCAAAGTGGGAAGAGGGGGAGCATACACCTCAGCATAATAAAGGTATCATACTCAATGGGAAAAAACTAAAAGGTTTTCCCTTAGATCAGGAACAAGACAAGGGTGTCCACTTTCATCATTCCTATTCAACACAGTTCTAGAAGTTCTAGCCACAGTGATCAGATAAAAAAAAGAAATAAAAGGCATCCAAATTGGAAAGGAGGGTGTAAAACTGTCATTATTTGCAGATGACATGATAGTGTACATAGAAAATCCTAAAGTCTCCAGCAAAAAAACTACTCAATCTAATAAATGAATTTGGCAAATTAGAGGGATATAAAGTCAATATTTAGAAATTGATGGCATTTTTGTACAACAATGAACCAAGAGAAACTAAGGGAAAAAATCCCATTTACTATAGCAACGAGAAAAATAAAGTCCCTAAAAAAAATTTAATCAAGGAGGTAAAAGATCAATACTTAGAAAACTATAGAACACTGAACAATGAAACCGAGGAAGATACAAATAAATGGAAGCATATATCCTGTTCGTGGACTGGAAGAATTAACATCATTAAAATGTTCATACTGCCCAAAGCAATCTATAAATCCAAAGCAATCCCTATTAAAATACCAATGACATATTTCACTGATCTAGAACAAATACTTCAAAAATTTATATGGAACCAAAAAAGACTCCAAATAGCCTCAGCAATCTTGAGAAGAATAAAGCTGGAGGGATCACAATACCTGCTATAAAACTATTCTATAAGGCCACTATAATCAAAACAGTCTGGTACTGGCATAAGAACAGACACATACATCAATGGAACAGAACAGAGAGCCCACAAATAAACCCATGTCTCTGTGATCAATTAATATTTGACAAAGGGGGCGTGAGCATACAGTGGAGTAAAAATAGTCTCCTTAATAAACGGTGTTGGGAGGAATGGGCTGGTACATGCAAAATAAAATGAAACTAGACCACCAACTTATACCATATACCAAATTAAACTCAAAATGGATAAAAGGCTTAAATGTAAGTTGTGATACCATAAAAGTCCCAGTGGAAAATACAGGCAGTAAAATTTCAGATATCCTATGTAGCAATATTTTGGCGAATATATCTTCTAGGACAAGGGAAATAAAAGAAAAAATAAACAAATTCTACTACGTCAAATTAAAAAACTTCTGCATGGCTAAAGAAACCATCCTCAAAATGAAAAGGGAACCAACTGTATAGGAAAACATATTTGCTAATGATACATCAGACAAGGGTTTAATCTCCAAAATATAAAAAGAACCCATACAACTCAACACAAGGAAGACAGACAATCCAACTAAAAAATGGGCAAAGGACCTGAATAGACACTTCTCCAAGGAGGACATAGAGAGGGTCCACAGATATGTTAAAAGATGCTCAGCATCACTAGCCATCAGAGAGATGCAAATTAAAACCACAATAAGATGTCATGTCACACCTGTCAAGAATGACCATCTTTAATAAATCAACAAACAACAAGTGCTGGCAGGTTGTGGAGAAAAGGGAGCCCTGGTGCACAGTTGGTGGGAATGCAGACTGGTGCAGCCACTGTGGGAAACAGCACGGAATTTCCTCAAAAAATTAAAAATGGGTCCCAGCTGGTATAGCTCAGTGGATTGAGTGTTGGCCTGCGAACCAAAGGGTTTCCGGTTCAATTCCCCAGTCAGTGCACATGCCTGGGTTGTAGGCCAGGTCCCCAGTAGGGGGCGCGTGAGAGGTAACCACACATTGATGTTTCTCTCCCTCTCTTTCTCCCTTTCTTCCCCAGTCCAAAAAACAAACAAACAAACAAACAAACAGCCTTTTGACCCAGCTATTCCACTGCTAGGAATATAACCTAAGAATCCCAAAACACTGATTCAAAAGAACTTATGCACCCCTATGTTTATAGCAGCGCTATTTATAATAGCTAAATGCTAGAAACAGTGTTAAGTGCCCATCAGTAGATGAGTGGGTCAAAAAACTGTTGTACATTTACACAATGGAATCCTATACAGCATAAAGAAAGAAGGAACTCCTACTTTTTGTGACAGCATGGATAGAACTGGAGAATATTATGCTAAGTGAAATAAGCCAGTCAGTGAAAGACAAACACCATATGATCTCACTTATAAGAGGAATCTAATGAACAAAATGAACTAACAAGCAAAACAGAACTTGAGACACAGAAGCACAGAGCAGACTGATGGGGGAGTGGAAAGTAGTGGAAAGAAAGGGAAGGGGCTACTCAAAGAACATGTATGAATGACCCACAGATATGACTGTGTGGGGACTGACTGTGGGAGCAGGGGGTGGGCTGTGCGGAGGAGGGGGGCGAATGGGACAACTATAATAGAGTAACAATAAAAAATAAAATTTTAAATTTTAAAAATAAAATACTGAATATTATAATGTAAAATATAAATTAATAAGATGCAATATAATAAATGTAATGAATATAAATGAATTTTAAATAATATATAAAATATGTAATATAAATATAAAATTTAATAACTCACACGGAAAAACACAGGACCCAGAATTAGCCAGAACAACTTTGAAAAGAAAAAAGTTCAAGAGCTCCCCACTTTCCCATTTCAAAACTTACTGCAGAGCTATAACAACGAAGAGTGTGGTGCTGGCATAAGGACAGCTGTATAGGGCGAAGAAACAGAAAGAAACGAAAGCCTGGAAATAAACCCTTACCTTTATGTCAACTGATTTTCAAGAAAGATGCCCAGGCAATCCATTTGAAGAATGAAGTCCTTTCAACAAATGGTGCTGCAACAATTGGATATTCGCTTGCAAAAGAATGAAACTGGTCCCCTTCCTTATACCATAAACTAAAAGTTAACTCAACACAGATCACAGACTTAAATATAACAGCTAAAACAATAAAGCTCTTATAAGAAAATATAAATCTTGGGTCAGGCAAAAATACTTCTTAGATGAGTCACCAAAGGCATAAGTGACAAAAGAAAAAATAGATAAAATGGACTATCAAAATTAAAAATTTGTGCTACAAACAATGCCATCAAGGAAATGAAAAGACAACCCACAGGACAGGAAAATACTTGTAAATTCTATCTCTAATTTTAGAAAACATGAAGATTTAAAAACCTCAATTATAAAAAGACAAGTAATTTTTTTAAATAGACAAAAGGATACGAACAGACACTTCAAAGATCTACAAATGGCCAATAGCACTTAAAAATATGCTCAACATTAGCCACAAGGAAATGTAAACCAAAACCACAATGAGAAAACACACACACCCACAACGAGATGCCACTTCACACCTACTGGGAGACCTATAATTAAAAAGATGGACAATAACAATGTTGGAGAGGATGTGCAGAAATCAGAACCCTCGCACATTGCCGATGGGAATACAAAATGGTGCTGCTGCTAAGGAAAACGCTGGCAGCTCCTCAAAAATGTGAAAGAGTCTGCCCCGGCTGGTGTGGCTCAGTGGACTGAGCACCGGCCTGCAAACCAAAGGGTTGCTGGTGAAATTCCCCGTCAGTGCACATGCCTAGGCTTCAGGCCAGGTCCCCAGTAGGGGACGCACTAGAGGCAACCACACATTGATGTTTCTCTCCCTCTCTTCCTCCCTCCCTTCCCCTCTGTCTAAAAATAAATAAAATCTTAAAAAAAAAAAAAGTCCACAGCAGCATTAACCCTAACAGCCAAAAAGTAGAAACAATCCAAATATCCATCAACTGATGAAAGGATACACAAAATATAGTCTACCCATAAAATGGGATACTCAACGGCAATAAAAGGGAGTGAAGTTATGGCACTATACAACATGGATGAATATGCTGAATGAACAAAACTAGTCACAAAACCCACATGTTATATGACACCATTTCCATGATCCAATATAGGCAAATCCACAAAGAGAGCAAGCTCACCAGTGGTTGCCAGGGGATGACGAGGTTGAGAGAAACAGGGAGTAATTGGTAGGTAAAGTATAAAGGGTTTCTTTTTTTAGCTAATGAAACTGTCCTAAAATTCATCATGGTGATGGCTACACAACTCTGTGAATATGAGGTCTGTCCAGGAGGTATCCAGCCATGTTACACAAACAGAGACATTTTGAAGATACAAGATACAGGAGACACTATACACAGAACAATGACGCCTCAGTCCCCTTCAAAGTGGGCGCCTTGGGACCTCGCATAGTTCTCCTAGTTGCCATCAGCTGCCCCGTTGTATTTTCCTGAATCTCACTGATGGTCTGAAATCTCTTCCCTTTCAAAGGTGATTTCAGTTTTGAGAAAAGCCAGAAGTCGCAGGACACCAAATCTGGGCTGCAGTGGGGCTGAGTCACGTGGGTTATTTGATGTTTCACCAAAAAACTCTGCACAAGACATTATGCATGAGAGGGTGCTCTGTCTTGATGAAGCTGCCAATCACCAGCTGCCCAAAGCTGCGGACTTCTGAATCATCCGAATAGTTTTCACGGAGGAATGTTCAAGCTTAATGCAAAATTTGATGGAGATTCGTTGCTTTACTTGCTCAGTCATTTTCAATCCAACAACCACACAGTACACACACTCACTCAAGGGCATCTATCACCCCCACTGACTAGTACAGTGAAGCAGTCATTGTTCATGTGTGCACATTCCAGTCCACTCTCCTTGGCTGCCAGGTTACATCAGTGTCATGCAAACCTCGTTCACACTATATTAACAATGGCTGGAGTTTTTCTGGACAGACCTCGTGTATTAGAAATCAATGAATTCTACACTTTAAATGGGTGGACTGTATGGTATATAAAAACTCATCTCAATAAAGTTGTTTTAAAAAAAAACTCAACAATTTACTTGCTACAGGACCACCTCAAGGATGTAATTTAATTTCTGCAGGACTCAATTTCCTCATCAGAAAAAAAAGGATAGCCCTGGCTGGTGTGGCTCAGTGGACTGAATACTGGCCTGCAAACCAAAGGGTCACCAGTTCAATTCCCAGTCAGGGCACATGCCTGGGTTGAGGGCCAGGTCCTTAATAGGGGGCAGGCAAGAGGCAAACACACACTGATATCTCTCTCCCTTTTTCTCCCTCCTTTCCCCTCTCTCTCTAAAAATGAATAAATAAAATCTTGAAAAAAAGAAAAAAAAGGATAAGAATAGAAATCCAGCTGCAGCTGCACAGGCCACCGAAATCTGTGGGTTGGAGCCCATGTTGGGCTCTTTCTGTCTGTTCTGTGATGTGTCCACCACCGCAGTGGCCATGCCGTCACGTTTGGCGGATGGGGTGTCTTGGTCCCGTGGCAAGGGGCTGGAAAGGTAGTCGTGGAGCAGGGCCCTGGTGCGGGCCTACCACGTTTGTGGTGAGGAAGGACCAGGTAGGGAAGCTGAAGTTGCTCTGCTATGAGAAGGAACTCCTCAGAAAGAACAACCTGAAGCGCCCATCCAGACACTATTCTGCACTGCCTACCAACCCCAGTGAACAGTCTACATGGTTTGCACTCTTGCTGCTTGGCTGATTAACAATGCAGGACGCCCCTCTGAGCAGCCTTGGGAGTATGATGACCCTAATGCAACAATATCTAACATACTATCTGAGCTTCAATCATTTGGGAGAACTGCAGATTTTCGCCCTTCAAAATTAAAGTCGGGCTGTAGAGAGCAGTAATGTTATGCTGACTGTTTAGCTAAAGTGTTAAAATATACTGGTTTCATCTGGAAAAGACCAACATATCCAGTGGAAGAATAGTAAGAAACTGTTCCAGAAGATGCAGAATTATTGTTAAAGAAAGTGGATGCAAAGTCTGAGGAAGAGACAGACAATGAAGAAAACCTTACCTCAATGTTTTAAGATCCACAACAGATGCTGCAGAATGGAGTCTAGAAGTGGACCGTGTACTACCACAACTGAAAGCCATGATTAGGACTGACAATAAGGATTAGAGAGTCCATGCTGACCTAATGCACCAGCATAAAACTGGGACTGAATCTACTCTAAAGGAGACCAAGGGATTTTTGAAAAACCTCCTTAATGAAATTAGCAGGACTCTGGAAAAGACTGGCAGCTGAGGAAAGTACATCAACAATCAGCTGGAGCACTTGGCTCAAGAATATCATGCAGCTCAAACTCAGCGGAGTGAGGCAAGGGAAAGATGCCAAGGAGGAAACAGTGGAGTGACTGAAAGGACAAGACTGCTGTCTTAGGTGACCGAAACCAGAAATGGAAGAAACGGGTAGCAGTATGACTGATGGTGCTCATTTGGTGAAGATTAAACAGAGCTCAACAAAGCGGAAGCAAGAAGCCATTCAGACAGACATTAGAGCACGTGTTGTGGGACACACGGTACTCCAGTCAATGCAGGGGGAGAAGTCCAGCATGACTAGGGACATGCGTGCAACAATCATTCCAGAATCTGCGATGGGTCCTTATTAAAACACACAGGGTTTTCTGTGTGTGCAAATAGTTGGTTTTTTATGTTAAATCATATTTCATGTTTCATATTTCGAAACACAATTATACGTCTTAAAACATGTTCAGTGGGTATTTATATATATACACACATATTGTATCATGGTAATTATGAATGATTAAAATCTTTAAAATGAATATAATATTTAATAAAATAATTAAAAATTCTTTCAAAAAAACCAAAAATCCATAGAAATAGAAAACGGGCTGACAGCTGTCAGAGGGGAGAGGAGATTTAGGGGGCTGGGTTAAGAAAGTTGAAGGAATTAAGCAACAACAACAAAAAAAACTCATAGACACAGACAACAGTATGGTGATGCCAGAGGAAAAGGGAGGGTGGGGGAAGTATAAGAGGGTAAAGGGGGAACAAATGGAGATAGAAGGAGTCATGGCTTGGGGTGATAAACACAATACAATATACAGATGATGTATTACAGACTTGTACACCTGAAACTTCTTTAATTTTATTAATCAATGTCACCCCAATAAATTCAATTAAAAGAAAAAAGAGCAATGAGAGAGACGATCTCTCTCTAAACCATGTGAGGAGGACACAGCAAGGTGTCTGTCTGCAAACCCGGAAGTGGGCTCTCACCAGACACTGAATCCACTGCCACCTTGACCTTGGATTTCCAACCTCCAAAAATATGAGAAATAAATTTCTGTTGTGTAAGCCAAAAAAAGAAAAAGAAAAAAGAATACAAATCTATCTAACAGGGTTGTTTCAGGATCACACCAGATAATGAATTCATTTAGAAAAAAATCTAATAAATGCCTGCTATGTGGCAGGCACTGAGGAAGAAGCTGATAAGGAGAAAAGCATAACACATTGCTTTGTATTAGCTAGAACATAAGAAATGCTTAAGAAATGTTAGCAATGCTCATGACTACAATTGCTATTTTACATGCAGAGGGAGGAAAATCCAAAAGAATGAATATAAATGTGAATTCTGGAGATGGCTGGGAAGTGCAGTGGGGCACACCCTCACTTCCCACCTTCTAACTTGTACACTGCAAAGGGGTTTGTTTGTTAAATAACATACTAAATTTTTTATTATGAACTTAAATTCTCAGAGGAAAAACCTTAAATTTGCACTTGATCCCTCTTTAAAATGTTTTTATGTTGCTGTAATTGATCATTATTTTTTACTTTAGTATATCAGACAGTTTTCTTTGGTTCAACATAGTCTGCTTGTATGTAATATGACTGTAGAAAAAAAAACCTAAATGGTTACAGTATTCCAGTCAAATAACATATCAGAGTTTGTTTTATTATGCCCCGTCTGGTCATGGACAGACACTCCATATGTAACCATTTACAAATTAGGATCCCACTCCCTGTATTGGGTATTTCCCTTTGAAATGTGGTCCCTGACGTGGGATTAACAAAGGGTCTGGGCAGATATCATAGGAGTACATATGTCCAAAGAGGGTGACATTGGTACCACGCTCCTTTGCTATTTTCCTGGATACTTGCTGCAGTGCAACTCCGACACTAACCACCTGGAGATGGTCAACTTTCACAGGTGAAGGGCAAGACCCACCCAACAAGACTGCCCTCCCTTCAGACACCAGCTGGAAGCTCATGGGTTCCCAGGCCACTGGCACTTCTGGCCAACTGGTTACAAATTTGGGGATTCCCACCACCCCCTCAGGCCTGATAATTTTCCAGGATGACTCACAGGATTTTGGAAAGTTTTATTATACCTTCAATTAAGTTTTATTATAAAAGACACAAATCAGGACCTTCAAATAAATGGACAACCACAAGCGGCAAGGTCTGGGAAGGTCCCTCCCAGGAGGAGCTGCGGGCCCTCTCCTTATCAGTCAGGACTCACACACCCCCCTCCAGGCACATCTGTGTGCATGCCAACCACAAGCTCACTGAGTTTACTGAGGTCTTTCACAGTTTGTTTGCGTAAAGGACAGAATCACTGCCCTTGTTACTGAACTCAATCTGCTGCCCCCTTCCCACCCCTCCCTGGAGGTGGCAACAACTCTAATCTCAAGTTCCTGGTGTAAAGGCCCCTACCCTGAGTCAACTCTTTAGTATAAACTCAGGTGTGGTCCAAGAGGCCCACCTTAAAAAAGAGCCATTTCTATCAGTCTAAAAATTCTAAACATTTAGAGGCTTCCTCCTAGGAACAGGGACAAAGACCAGCCAATTCTTTATTATACCCCTGCCAGTGCTGGGGTTTTGTGTCCTCAGGGCCACACACAGCACAGAGCACACAGCAGCAAAATTAAAATAAATACTTTTATTCACTTTCACAGCCCCCGAAGATGCTTTTACACATACAATCTCATTTACTCCTCAGAGCTTAAGTATCCAGAGCATCCATTCTGGCACTGGATGTTCTGGACATAAATACCGCTCACTAGTCGTACCTGAGTGACTGTGGGCATATGATACCTGCGGCAGACATCATCTCTCTGTAGCAGTTTCCACATTGGTAAAATGGAAATCATGCTAATACCTACCTAGAGGGTTGTTGTGAGAATTAAATGGTTTTAGTAATATAAGGTACTCAGAAAAGTGCTTGGCACACAAAACATACACAATATTAGTATAAAATTCACAGATTCTACTAAGCTCAATAATTCAATAAGTAGAACATGATAATGAAAACAGAAACCCAAGGTCAATAAAGCTGCACATCCTGTCTGAGGTCCCCCAGCTAATAACTGCCCCTTCCCTGCACCACCCCAGCCAGTGTTCTGTGTAACTCTAGCATACACATTTGTCCCGAGGAAGAAAAAATGCTTATGTGGAATTCTAGTAAAATTCAAGCATATTTCCCATTAACTAAAATAGCTGTTTCAAAAGTAAGTTCTTCCTTTCTAATTACTGATCTTAAACTTTCCATGCGTTAAATGCTTCACTGAGGAATGAATCACCTGTGTGGCAAGTGCTCAGAAATACAGGGGAGTCCCTGGTTCAGGATAAGGGGCCAAATGCCCTGCATGGGAACTTGTCAGGGTAGAACACATCTAGACATGGCTCGGGTGGGCAAGCACAGGAAGCTACACTGCCAGGACAGGACAGTCAGGATGGTGTCCAGGAATCTCCCATGAGGAGGAAAGCCCAAAGCACGTGGCCTGCAGATCACAGCTGTTGACAGGGAATACACAGTCTGTGTTTTGTTCAAAAAACACCAACAAATAAATGGCCTGAACCAAATCGTGGTCAAACTATGCTATCTTAGGCTATCAGGCTGCTATAACAAAATACCACAGACACGTAGTTTGTAAACAACAAAAATTTACTGCTCATAGTTCTGGAGGCTGGAAGTCTGAGATCACGGTGCCAGGTGGGGGTGTCTTCCTGGTCACACATGTCTCCATTGTATAATTATACCAGCAGATGGCGGTCAGCCTACAGCCTAACAGGCTCTATTGAGGAAGCACCAGAAGTCAAACCTATACACCAGCAACATGTGTTAAGTCTCCACACTACATAAGAAACATCACGATTCGAGAATCAACAAGAATAAGGAATTTAAAGGATGAGGTTAAAAGAGGAGATCAGAGTGTGTCACGAGCTCCATTCTGTCATGACTGATGGGGCCAGAGGCCTACTGGCAGGTCAACAGAAGGTCAAGAATCTACATCACAAGGCTCACTGGGGGAACAAACACTGGCTCCATTCTGGCAGGAACCTTCAATAGCCTCTCTCTGCAAAGACAAACCATCCAGCAAAGAGGCACTGCCAGATCTCCTGTGACCTGTGCTGAGCCCCTACTGTACCGAGCACCACTAACTCAGGACACAAAGGGCATCGTGGATTTGCTGTTTACACATGGAAATTCCCGAGGAGAGGTCTCCTACTTGGAAAAACCAAAGGGTCTAGCACTTCTTGACCATGATTAACTCATACCTTGCGGCAAGAGATTTCAAAGATCTGAAAGGCACTACCCGACAAACTTGCACAACCCATTCTAATAACAGCTGGCTTAGAGCCAGGAGAATCCTACATTAAATCCTCTACTTTGCACAATGTGTCATCTAGAGCTACTTTTAAATTGTATTTGACAGCCTCTCAGATTATCTATCCTGAATGCACAACTGCTGGCTCATTAATCTCTCCTGTTCTCCAGGCAAGCTCTTTGTGATAGGAGTGAATAGCTGCCCTTCTCAGCCCCAGGTGTCTATTATCACCGCTTCTCACTGCGAAGCCCAGTGAAGCACAAGGCATTCTGTTCAGAACCACTCAATAGCCCAGCACCCCACAGACTCTGGACTGGCTTCCAGTTCCAGGCAGTGGGCTCCTTTTCCTTGTTTGGAGAATTTTCATTAAATGAAAAACTTTAAAATGCAAAGTAGCATGAGAGACATAGGAGGGAAGTAGGGACAGGCATCCCCCATCCCCTTCTCAGGCATAACCAGGATAAGTTGTTTTTTTTTTACCAGCTTTACTGAAGTACAGTGGACAAATCATTATATAGAGTCAAGGTATACTAGCTGATGTTTTGAGATATATATATATATGGAAATAATCACCACAATCAAGTTAATATATCTATCGCCTCAATAGATAACAACACTTAAAATCTACCTGCCTCTTAGCAAATTTCAGTATACAATACAGCATTGTCTCTAGGCACCATGCTCTACATCAGAACTTACTCATCCTGCCTAATGGAAAATTTGGACACCTTGACCAACACCTCCCCAGCCCCCGAACCCCAGCCCCTGGCAGCCATCTTTTCACTCTCTGCTTCTAGGTGATCGGCTATTTTGACTGCACACAGAAGTGAGATCACGCAGTATGTCTTTCACTTAGCAAGATGTACTCCAAAGGATATACTCATTTTAATCAACCCTTTTGAAAGAGGCAATAAAATGTATCTACTATCAATTTTAAAGTCAAAAACAAATTTATTGCTCAATTCCATTCACCCCAGTCGCCTGTCATTTGTTATGGCTATGTTAGTCTCCTCAGTGACTATTCACAGAAAGTGAAATTTCAAACCCCAACTTCCACCTCAAAGGATGGAACTGGAAGATTTGTCATGGAAGGTATACTTAAAATCCACGTTCTCACTAAATTCTGCTAAAGCAAACACACTTTCTACCTTTTAAAATGTTCTTTACCAATCAGATTGCCAAGAAAGTACAACTAACACACAGGTATCTACAGCTTCCTTTCATTCTGTTGAATTTGGTTCCAACTGTAAAAACTAAGCCAAAAAGCCCTTCTTGGTTAATGACGATGAGAGTGCTAAATCATGTTTAGTATGACCTTGAATCCTTTAGTGGGCACATGGCTAGGCACCATCTGAGGGTATCAGGCATATATTCCTTGATTTGGAGTCATTCCTGACTTCCTGAGGTTACAGCACCATTTCACATATGAGGTCTGCCCAGAAAAAGTCCAGCCATTGTTAATATTACGAGAATGATTTGCGTGACTTCAATGTAACCTGGTAGCCAAAGACAGTGGACTGGAATGCGCATGCATGAACAATGATGATTTCACTGGACTAGTCAGTAGGGGTGGTAGACACTGGTGAGTGAGCATGTGTACTGTGTGGCTGTCTCATTCAAAGTGACTGAGCGAGTACAGAAATGAATCTGCATCAAATTTTGCATTAAGCTTGAATATTCCTCTGCAAAAACTATTTGGATGATTTAGGAGGCCGCAGCTATGGGTGACTGGTGATTGGCAGCTTCATCAAGACAACATGCCCAAACGTGCATCACATCTCATGTGGAGTTTTCTGGCAAAACATCAAATCACCCAGGTGACTCAGCCCCTCTACAGCCCAGATCTGGAGTTTGGCACCCTGCAATTTCGGGCTTTTCCCAAAACTAAAATCACCTTTTAAAGGGAACAGATTTCAGACTACTGATGAGACTTAGGAAAATACTATGGGGCAGCTGACTGTGACTGGGAGAGCTGTGTGAGGTCCCAAGGTGCCTACCTTGAAGGGGACTGAGGAGTCATTGTCCTATGTACAATGTTTCCTGTATCTTGTATCTTCTTCAATAAATGTCTCTATTTTTCATATTACATGGCTGGATACCTCATGGACAGACCACACACACAAACACGTACAACTAGGGTCTCATGGCCACGCTGTGACACCAGACACCTGGATAGGCTGTGCATGTACACAGGTTTTATATGAGAAGGGCACCTGGGAACAGAACAGAGGTCAAAGCCACAAATCAACTGGCCAATGGGACCTGAAGCCCAGGGTTTTCTAGACACAAAAAGAACATCAAGAACATTGGAAAAGCACCAAGTTAAAAAATTAGACTAACAGCGCTTTCAAGAGGACTCAGCTAAAAACACAAAGCTAGAACCAACAGATACCTTTTGTGTTTTTATTTAAATTTATAACTTACAACAAAAGTAGCTGGTAGACTAACTCTCAGAAATATCCTCTCCTACTCTGGTCATCTGTGACAGTGACATCAGCTGTCCCTGCTGCATCATATACTGTGCCTAACCTGGCACGGTGCAAAGCACTTTATAAAATGTGGCTATCAGTAACTCCTGGGGTCACAATCACCCCTTCAGAGGGAAGGCACAAGGCCTGGGAGGCTGAGCAAGCTGCTAGAGTCCCCAGCAGGAAAGGAATAGTGCTGGACGGTGAACTCAAACCTGACCCTGAACCCTGCCCACTGCTGACACTGCTCAGTCTGGATGCTAGGACTTCCCAACACCCTGAATGTAAAACACATAAACGTCAGGATGACGACACCCATGAAACATCTGCGTGATTCCACAATGACTTCCTCCTGGTACAGTATGAAAAAGCCAGTGCCCCAAGAGTAAAGAAGAGATTCCTTTGGTCTGGTTTTATTCATTACCATCTTTATGCCTAGTTCCTCCTCTATCCCCCAAACGAAATGGTTATCCATCTTAATTATTCCATGACAAGGCACACAAAACACTGAACAACAGAAATTCAAGAGAAATGTTTCTGTTCTGACTTCCCGAGATCTAAGCATTCAGTCTATCGAGACAGGTGTGTTTGTAAGCCCATACATTACCTTGACGTTTTCGAGCAGAGCATCTTCTCTACCTAAGCCAGGGCCTACAACCAGGGCATGCAGTCTGGGCAGCCACTTTTCCACTTCGTGAACGGCATCAGGGCTGTCACTAAACAAGGAAAAGAAGGGCAGGTCGGTTTACTTAAAATTTCAGTGATTCGTTTATTAATGAAACTACAGATTTTCCCAGTTACCCCCCAAATGTCCTTTTCCTATTATGGGATCCAAGCCAGAACCCAACCCTGCACTTAGACAGCACCTATCCTTAGTCTTCCCTACAGAATGGCTCATCTGTTAACACCCCGACATAGATGTCTAGCTTTCGACATTAAATGCCTTCCAGGGCATTATAGTAAGTGAAAGAAGTCAGAAAAAGACAAATATTGTGTGATCTTTGTTATATGTAAAATCTTTTTCTTTTTTTTAAGATTTTATTTATTTTTAGACAGAAGGGAAGGGAAAGAGAGAGGGAAAGAAACATCAATGTGTGGTTCCCTCTTGCGTGCCTCCTACCAAGGACCTGGCCAGCAACCCAGGCATGTGCCCTGACTGGGAATCGAACCAGCAGCTCTTTGGTTCGCAGGCTGGCACTCAATCCACCGAGGTACACCGGCCAGTGCTATTATACGTAAAATCTTAAAAAAAAAAAAGGCTCATAAATACAGAGAACAGATTGGTGGTTACCAGCGGAAGAGAAGAAGGGGAGTGGGGAGCAAGGATGGGAGCAATGGGTGAAAGGGGTATAAATTTATTTATTTTTTAAAAAAGGAATGGAGTACAGATATATGCTACAATAGGGACGAAGCTCAAAAACATTACGCTGAGTGAAAAAAGGCAGACACAAAAGACCACACATTATATGTCTCCATTCATATGAAATGTTCAGAAAAGGCAAATCTATACAGACAGGAAGATTACGTTGCCTCAGGCTAGGGGTGGTAATGAATGGGGGTTTTCTTTTTGGAGTGATGGAAGTCTTTTAAAATTAGATTGTGGTTATAGTAACACTTTGGAACATGGACCAAAAATCATTATACAATTAAAATCAGTGAATATTATTGTAAGTTATATCTCAATAAAGAAGTTACACACATTAGAAATAGTTAATGAGAGCAATGGTGGAGAGAGACACTGAGCCAAACATTAAATATTCAAGGAATGATCCAGGGATCTGACATAGCTGCCATGAGGAAGAGGAGTGGCTACCATAGTATGACAGTGTGGGTTCGAAGGAGCTGGACGTTTTAGGAATGAGAGAGGGGCAATGGTCTGAGAGGTGCGATGAGGAACAAGGAGGGTGCACATTTCCCCTCTAGTCCCAACAGTCTATGAAGGAAAAGCTCCTCTACTTGAGAGGCCTGACGGGGAAGCAATACTCCCAGGAATAAGCAACAAGGTAGAGGAGGGAGTGGCATTGGTAGGAAATAAGGTGAGAAAGTGCTCACTTATGGGAGATGGCAAAGGCCCAGCCTGGATGAAGAGTTTCCGTAAGGAAATGATATGAGAGCAGCAGAGGCATATTCACTGTGATAAAACTCAAGCTCAGAACCTCCACTTGCTGGGCCCCTTCCAAGGCCCTGGGAGGGGCCTTAGCAATTTATTCAAGTGGTCCATATGGTTTTCTAAAATCAGCAAAGGTAAGCAGAGGACTTGGGTCTCATCAAAGCTAAGTCATCGCAGAACTTTCTTCCCACCAGAAATAGAGTCAATAATGCAAGGTATATAGCTATAAACATGCAACACTTTTTTTCTCCTTTAAAAACAAAAAAAACAAGGCCTACGAAAAAAGTTTAAATATATTAGAATAAGACATCATGGCTAATTTCAAAATTATCTTATCCAGTCTGTTTCCATCACACGGGAGTAGAGTAACAGTGTAGACTGTATGAACTTACAGACCGTCCCCCACAACAGACACTGGGGAAGTCATCTAAAAGACTCAGGTAAACTGACCCCTTTAAAACATTAAGAGTGCCCTCCTTTAGAAGGAGGCCTAACACTGCATAGGATTTTGTTGTTTTTTCACATCTTTCCTGTTCGTCATTCATTTCTTAGACTCTTAGAACCACTCCATTAAGGCTTTGTCTCCCACAAGTTGCCCTTGTCAAAGCCACCAATAATGCCATACTGCGAGATCCAACCATCCATGTCGGTCCTCATCTCTGACTATAGGGGCACAGGTCCTTCCAGAACAGTCTGCAAACAGTCCTTCACTTGACTCTACGACACCCTCCTGGCCTTGTCTACCTCCTCACCCATCTGCTCCCTGCCTGCACACACTCCTATGCAGCCTCATCTTTGTCTCTTGGCTTTAACTAATGTCCACACAGTAACAACTCCCAGAATTACACCTTCCCTGACTGCCCCACTCCTACCCAACACTTACCAGCCATGTCTGCTTGGATGTCTAACAGGTAACTATAAACATGTCCAAAACCCAACTCCTGACCATCACCTCCATCCCCAGGTTCCCAACCTCATTAAAGGACACCTCGCTCGGCCCAAACCCTGGGCGGCATTCATGAGTCTCTCCTTTTCCCTATATTCCATACCCCACCAGTCAGCAGCTTTGGGGTTGTACTTTGCAAAGGTGCCCAGAATCTGAGCCATTGTCCCGTTTCTACCCCATCATGTAGCTATCACCAGGATCCTCACAACAAGCTTCCTAGTGGGATCCCTACTTCTGCCCTGTGCTCCAAACGCTATTCTCAGCACAGTAGTCAGGTGAGCCTTGTAAAACAAAAATGGTCTTATCCCTCCCCTGCTCAAATGCTCCATCAGCTTCCTTCTCATATATGTGAAAGACAAAAGCCTTAAAATGACCCCCATGACCTGCAAAGCCTGGCTCAGAGCCTCCTGACACCCCAACCCGTCCTGAGCACCCAAGTGCTCCCCAACATACCTGCAGCTTGAGCTCTTACACCAGCTCTTCCTGTGTATGGAAGGGCCTCTCCTGCTTCCCATGTCTGCAGAACTCACTCCCTCACCATTGTCAAGCCTTTATCTGAATGTCCCTTGCTGTGTCACTGCCCATGACACCCTATTAAGACGGTACACACACCACACAGCCAGCATTCTGACCCCTTCCCTGCTCCATCTACCCATGGTGCTTATCATCCCGACACACTATTGCCTTAGCTATTTGTCTCCAGAGCTGTAACCTAAGTATAGTAGATACAAGCCACATGCGGCTTTTAAATTTAATTGAAATCAAAGTAAAAACTCAGTTTGACTCCTACTGGCCACATTTTAAAAGTGGTCAGTAGCCACAGTGCTACTGTTCTCACCAAGGGAGAACACTTTCATCATCGCAGGAAGTTCTGGGGCATAGAAGTAGGTGGTTTTGTCTGCTTGGTTCGATGCTCTCCCTGGGGAACCCAGGACAGGGTCTGCACAGAAGATCTGCTGAAATGAGTGAATTGTTTTGTTACTGTCCCAACAGGCCCCTCATTCCAGCCATATGTACACTGTCCACAGGCAGGCCCACAGACCTCTCCTGGGCCTAGGAACCTCCAGACATTTCTAACAGATCACAGGTGCTAGCCCTGGGCATGTCACCCTGGTTTCAGATCTTATCCTACACTGTCACACACGACTGTCTTCTCCTGACCACAGGCAATGGGCTCATTTTACAGTTTTCTTCCTTCCTCTGAAACAATCTACCTACCAACTCTCAGTATAGCAACGACTTAACAGAGACTCTTAGAGAGTCAGTGTAAAGACACCAGATGACTTAAGGAGAGTTGCTGCAAGTAAAGCACCCCACGTGCAGCCCCACTCACAGGACCGGGTGAACTATCAGCTCCGGGCTGTACGATTTGATCACAGGTGCGGCCTCCCGGGTACAGAACACGTGGGATAAATCTGCACCCTGAGAAACAAGTAGAAGAGGCTGACTTAATGTGGGACATGCTCAAAAGACACCCAACGTGGCTTCAGCAAGAGCCACTAACCACAGGACACGTGGTGTCCAACATTCAAATTAAACAGTACTATTCATAAAAGAAAAATATCCAACTGCTGCAGTTAAACTACAGCTGGGATGCTTAAGAGAAGATGTAACCTAAGAAAAGGCCAGAAATAAAGGCAGACTTTTGCTGCTACTCGAAAGGCAGGTCAACCCAGATCAGCTCAGGCTGCCTCACCTATGAGGCTCACGGGAAGCGATGCAGCCATGGAGCTGAGCACATGTCACATTAACTGTGCTAAATGGTGGTTAGGACTCGATCAAAAGGCATGAGCAACTGCCGAAGTCAAAAGATGTCAGTTGCTTAAGCTAGGACTGAAAAGGCATCCCAGGATCATTTTGGTAAAGTATTTACCAAATACTTTACTAGCATTTAGTAAATGCTAGTAAAATTTTATTTTTAAGAGAAATAAATTTTAAGTTATTTCGTTACTGCACCAGAGGTCAGGGTACATTTAAAGATGTTTTTCTTACCCATAATTCCCTGAAGATGTTATGTAGTTTTCTACTGGAAAACATATGCTTTAATCATATTTAAATAAGCCAACTCTTCCTAATAAACATGATGTAAGTACACATACCACTTTGAGAGCTGAAATTGCTGCAAAATAAGGGGCTCCAGTGTACCTAAAAAGAAGATATATATATAGTCAAAAACTTCTGAGAATGAGACACACACACCAGGTTTATCAACGAACTATATAGACATCGAGCACCCAGCCCACGGCCAAGCCCTTAGTAAGTGCTCAGTAAATGTTCAATAAACATGGACCAGAACCAGAAAAGTCAGTGTTTCACCTAAGACCTTTATACTGTATCAGGAGAGGCAAATTCTGGCTTTCTGTGACTGTGGTCTCCCTATAATGGGTATGTTCAAATTGAAGGTTTGAGGTGATAGTTTTAGGGGTTCATATATATGTCAAATTTATCAAATTGTATATCAACTAGACTGCAATAAAGTTGTTAAAGAATAATCTAGTATGAAATAGTTTGGCAAGGTTGCCAGATTCCTATGAACCAAACAACAACAAAAAAAAGATAAAAATAGCATTTTTCTATACTAGGAATAATGGAATAGAAAATTACAGCTTGTACGATATTGGCAAAAACGATACAGCATCTAGGAATTAACTTTATAAAACAATAACTCTAAGGGGAAACTTTTTAAAACTATTATTAAAGAACATATCACATGTACACTGGATGAGATGACAATATTCTGATGACACCTCTCTAGATTAATACATAGATATAAAAAGTATTTATCAGAAAATGTGGACTTCCAGCCAAGATGAAGGTGTAGGTAGATACACTTTGTCTCCTCACACAATCAAAAGAAGGACAACAACAAAGTTAAAAACAAAAAATAGGCCCCGGCTGCTGTAGCTCAGTGCATTGAGTGTCAGCCTGTGAACCAAGGGGTCGCTGGTTCGATTCCCCAGACAGGGCACATACCTGGGTTGCAGACGAGGTCCCCAGTAGGGGGTGCGCGAGAGGCAACCACACATTGATGTTTCCCTCTCTTTCTCCCTCCCTTTCCCTCTGTCTAAAAATAAAATAAATAGTATCTTAAAAAAAAATAAAAACCAGTACTGTGAGAAAATCAAACTGTATGGAAGTCTGACAACCAAGGAGTAAAAGAAGACACATCATCCAGACTGACAGGAGGGGCGGAGACAGAGACTGGAAGCCGGGGCAGAGGGGACACAGCAAGGTGGCGACTGGTGGACCAGGGTGGGCAAGGCAGCAGCTGGCTGACCAGGCCATCCCACGTTTGTGTGCGGATAAACCGGGAGGAAGAACTGGGGAGTGAGAGAGACCTTGCAACCCAGGGTTCCTGTGCAGGAAAAGAAAGCCTCAAAATCTCTACCAGTAAAAACCTGTGGGGGTTGTGGCAGTGGGAAAAACTGCCATTCTCACAGGACAGTTCGTTTGAGAGACCCACAGGGTCCTATAATGTACACAGACCCACCCACCTGGGAATCAGCACCAGAAGGTCCCAATTTGCCTGTGTGTAGCAGGGGAAGTGACTGAAAGCTGGCCAAGGGGCAAGCAAGGAGCTTTGTTCCCTCTCGGACCCCTCCCCCACATACAACACCACAAGGCAGTGACTTGGGTTGCCCTGCCTTGGCAAATACCTAAGGCTCCGCCCCTCACAAGATAATAGGCGAGCCCAGAGGGGAAAAAAAAACATGGTCCAAATGAAAGAACAGATCAAAGCTCCAAAAACAGAACTAAAGGATGAAGAGATAGCCAACATATCAGATGCAGAATTCAAAATACTGGTAATCTGGATGTTCACAAAAATGGCTGAGTGTGGTCGCAAAATAAGAGGAAAAAGTGAAGGCTATTCAAAGTGAAATAAAGAAAAATATACAGGGAACCAACAGTGAAGGGAAGGAAACCAGGACTCAAATCAACGATTTGGAGCTGAAGGAAGAAACATTCAACCAGAACAGAATGAAGAAACAAAAGTTCAAAAAAATGAGGAGAGGCTGAGGAACCTCTGGGACAGTTTTCAATGCTCCAACATCCAAATCAGAGGGGTGCCAGAAGGAAAAGAGGAAGAGCAAGAAAATGAAAATTTATTTGAAAAAAATAACGAAGGAGAACTTCCTCAATCTGGCAAAGGAAGTAGATTTCCAAGAAGTCAAGGAAGCTCAGAGTCCCAAAGAAACTGGACCCAAGGAAACACACACCAAGGCACATCATCATTACATTGTCCAAGATGGAAGATAAGGAGAGAATCTTAAAAGCAGCAAGAGGAAAGGAGACAGAGAAAAGGAACTACAAAGGAGTTCTCATAAGGCTATCAGCTGATTTCTCATAAGAAGCCTTACAGGCAAGAAGGGGCTGGAAAGTATTCAAAGTCATGAAAGGCAAGGACCTATCATTTAGAATAGAAGGGCAGATAAAGTGCTTCCCAGATAAGGTAAAGTTAAAGGAGTTCATCATCACCAAGCCCTTACTACATGCAATGTTAAAGGGACTTATCTAAGAAAAAGATGATAATCAAAAATATGAACAGTAAAATGACAACAAACTCACAACTATCAACAACTGAACCTAAAAAAACAAAAACAAAAACAAACTAAACAAACAACTAGAACAGGAACAGAATCACAGAAATGGATGTCACATGGAGGGTTATCAGAGGGGAGGGGGGAGAATGGGGTAAAAGGTACAGGGAATAAGAAGCATAAATGGTAGATACAAAATAGACAGGGGAGGTTAAGAATAGTATAGGAAATGAAGAAGCCAAGGAACTTACATGAACAACCAATGGACATGAACTCATGGAAGGGAGGAATGCTGGCTGGGGGTGGGGGCGGCAGGGCAGAGGGGAATCAAGGGGAGAAAAAAATGGGACAACTGTAATAGCATAATTAATAAAATATATTTTAATAACTTAAAAAGCAAAAAAGAAATGCACACATCTACAAGTAAAAGAAAATGCAATAGCAACTGGACAAAATTAAGCTTCGTTAGCAAGGAAGATAGATGGGAGTGTAACGTTAGGGGAAAAAAAAAACAAAAACTGAAAGTTTAAGAAGACAGATTTTAATGAAGGCATCTGCCAGGAGAGTATGTGCTCGATTAAGGTGACCAATCACAAACCAGAACACTGGGCACTGGACAGTACCCGAGGAGCAGGGTCAGCTCTCCGAGAGTAACAGTAAGCACCGGTAATGGCCATCCTGATGGAGGGCCACACAGGGGCACGCAGGCCAAACAAGAAGAGGCTCTCACTCCGCCCTCTGGTTTCTATCCTATTGTCCAGAATGCTTGTAATTCTACTTTTAAGCACAGAAAGGAAAACCCTTGAACTTAGCATTAGATGGTGACTGTAACTTCTATGTTAATTCCAAGCAGTGAGAAGTTTTGCTATCCCAGGAAAAACAAACTGGGGAAAATGCACAGTGCACTCTACGCACACAACACTCTCTTGCAGATCAGGGTCAATGTGCCAGAAACGCCAAAGGACAGGGTATGCCACACACACACGCACAGAACAGGACACACCACATACACACAAGTACACAAACACACTCACCATGAACACAAGCTTCACTACGAGAAGAAATACACTAAAACAACAAAAAGTAGCTTGCCTACTCAAGAGTAAAGGCTGCCAATAAACACAGGGTGTGAGGGAACAGGTGCTTGTTGAAGGCAGCACACAATAGTGCAATTTTGGAGGAAGAACAATTTGCAATGTTATCAACATTGAAAATGTCTATGTACTCTGCTCCAGTAAAAATTCTTCAAGGAATTGATCCCTTGATTATAACCAGATGGGTACACAAGGAGATATATGTAAAGGGATGTCTACAGATATATTGTCAATTGAAAAAAAGAACAGTTAACCAATTGCCTATCAATAGGGACTTGGTTAAATAAATTATTGCCCATCTTTACAATGAATACCATATATCCACTTACCCACTTGTAAAGAGTCAGACTATATGCATCAACAAAAAAACACAACATAAAATAATGAGTAAACATTAAAAAAAAAAGGCACATCAGGTAAACTCTAAACGTTAACAGATTTATTTCCCTTATTAAAAACAGCAGTTGTTGTCACAGTGGGTAAAGAAATAAAATCTAGTTACATATTATTTATAATAAGTATACCTAACTACATAATAAACTGTTAAAAATATAGGGCGAAGCCCTGGCTGGTGCGTCTCAGTGGGTTGAGTGCCAGCCTGCGAACCAAAGGGTCACCAGTTCCATTCCCAGTCAGGGCACATGCCTGGGTTGGGGGCGAGGTCCCCAGTAGGGGGCATACGAGAGGCAAACACATACTGATGTTTCTCTCCCTCTCTTTCTCCCTCCATTCCCCTGTGTCTAAAAATAAATAAAATCTTTTTTTAAAAGTTTATATATTTATATTTATATATTTATATGCAAAGAGCACAAAGAATGTAAGCAGAAACAGAAACACTAACCAAGGTCAAATTTAAGTCAAAGGCAATAGGCATCATTTACAAGTGTGGACAAATTATGAATCTTTATGTGTGAAACAACACAGCAGCAAAATACGTAAAACTAGATGAGAGAACAGGCCTTACAAAAGCTAGAATCTGTCAGATTTCATAAATGACTTCCAGGAATATCTTTCAATTAACAAAGTAAACCAAGTAGATGCTGAGTATTTTTACTCTGATTAGAAAAGTAATACATGCTTATGGTATGCATCTGGTCAATACAGAAAACTGTAAGATCAGAAAAAATAGTCTCATCCCCCAACTACAGGCAAAACCTTTACAATAACACAAACCAGTGAACAGCTCAATGACAGTCCCTTAGAGTTTTCTCCTATTCCGTCTTAAAGTTCATCACTGAAAAATACCAATCATCATAATATTAGACTACATTTGGAAATGATTACTGGGGTCCGACTAGACATATGACAGTTGAATGGATGGCTGATAGGTAAGTAGAGAGCCAGGTAATTAGGATTAAGTATTTAAATACTAACGTTTTCCAAGTTACTTACTCTTGGCAGCCTCCAACTATGCCTATTCTTCCATCTTGCCCTTTGTGCTTCTTGGAAGTTAGAGGAGGTATAATATTTCTCACCAACTGAAAAGTATCTTCCATATCCTTTACCAAATGTGCTTTATGCAGTGAAAATGCTCTTTTTAAAACTGAAAAACAGGAAAGTTAAATTCCTCAGAATGGTAAATATGTATTGGTATATATAAAGAACAGAGAGTTAAACAAAATAGTCCATTAACCAAAATACTTCCTCAGGTCAACTCAACATGAATGCTACAGATTTTTGTCCAATGGTTTCATTCTTTTATTTCTGTAAGCAAATGATGTTCAGAAATTACAATACTAACACATGTTGTATATATCAAGTTTATTTTTTAAATGTATCAGACATATTGTAAATCTACTTAATCTCAAAAAGTTTTTCTAGCCCTGGCTGGTGTAGCTCAGTGGATTGAGCATCAGCCCGCAAACCAAAGGGTCGCCAATTCAATTCCCAAGTCAGGGCACATGCCTGGGTTGCTGGCCAGGTCCCCAGTAGGGGGTGCATGAGAGGCAACCACACACTGACGTTTCTCTCCCTCTCTTTCTCCCTCCCTTCCCCTGTGTCTAAAAATAAAATAAATAAAATCTTTAAAAAAAAGCTTTTCTAATGTGTTATTAATTAATAAACCACGCACATTTCATTTCATTAATTTCTTTGTTTATTATGTCTCTTCTCTCAAACAGGAAAACCAATCTCGCATTTGTTACCTTCCACTGTCATATTCAAGTCCACAGATACATATTATTCCCCATTTAATTTTCCAGTCATATTTCCAACATTCAATTGGAAATGGCGTTCTAAATCTAGAACATATCTTACATTGGGTTCAAAGGCATTCTGAATTGTCTCTAAATAGCTCATTTTAACTGACCTTCCTTGAAAACAAAGCCCTCAATATTTTTATCCTTCCAGTTATCTCGGCAGCTGAAAAAACCTACAAATGGGTCACAAGTTCATGTGAAGATCAGAAGCAGGCTCAGCTCCACATAGTTAAACAGCTTTACCTTTAATAACACTTTTAGAATGTTTAGACCCCAAGATATAAAGATAATATTAATTACTGCAAACCCCAAAACCTTTCACCCTACAAACCAACACAGGATTAAAACTCAAAACAGAATCATTGTAAACCTTTGGCCAAGAAAAGGCACAACTAGGCACAGGCAAAGATCAGTACAACTGGCTGATCCTCTGCTCCCACTGTCTCTCCTCATCAGCCACATTCTGCTCCAGTGAGATGTCTGCAGTACTGCTCCCCACCCTGACTGACTCAGAGCCAGTTGGCAGAGGTCTTGAGCTAAACAGAGCAACCCCACTCTCACTGTTCCAACCACTGAAATTTTCAACTTCCCAAATACTCATCCGCACCCCGAATCCCCAGACTACAGTCTTTGCCATGCACAGTTACGATGAAATGCTCTTTCCTGGAGCTCCCTCACAAGTTGCATTAAGGAACCAGAGCTGTTATTAGTAGATTTAATGACAGCACCACTGACTGCTGATGAGCAATCTATACAGTCACAAAAATGCTTGCCATGAATTTGTTTCAAACTTGAACAAATACAAGAGTACCAGAGAATGGTTATTCCTTCAAATCCCCAGGGCAATAAATACAGCTCCTTCAAAAAAAAAAATGTCTAGAAATTATAAACAGAGAATCCAAACTTTCCAGTCACTCAAGGTTCTTCAGTTGTTCTAGGTTCCCTATGTCTTCGGTTTATCACATACCATCAATCTAATACTAAGCACTTAGCCCCACACAATATACCCCTAAGACCACCGGACCACCTTCTGCCTGCACAGAATGTGGTACAGCTCCCATCTGGGGCTTCTATGTGTTTCCATGGTGAACCCCCTTGCTCATTTGCTTCAAACAGAGTCTGGCACAGAATAAGACATTCAATAAATGTTTGATGAGTTAAAGGCATTTTGATTCACTGTCCTCATTTGTATCCAGTTTATCCCTTTTTTTTTCTTTTTTCACAAATAAAGAAACTAAGGTCCAGAGACAGATCTGTGAAGATGCCCGTTAGTAAAGAATAAGCTAGGACAGAAGACCTCATTTTACCAAAATGCTGCCATTTCAAGACAAAAGAAATCATTTTCCTTTAACCAAATATTCACCCCACCAACCAAAAAAACAAGTCAAATCCTTCTCAACCGCCTTCTGAAACCATTTAGGAGGGGGGGTGAGAAGTACAGCATTTTCACTTTTTAACTTGAACGATATGCACACGAAGTAAAATCCACACTCTTCACCAGCCTTCTGTCCCACTCACCTAAAATGGGAACCTGTTGCAGAAAAGGCCAATTAAATTTCCGTAACCTTCACAGTTTCAGCTGGCTTACTGACATTCACCACGTGGATTTACCCACCGATATACTTCAATATAAGAAACACTTCAACATAAACATCGAAGTTCTTAAGGATAAAAAGGCCTTGACAAGAGGTAACTTAAAGTTTATCCTATTAAGTAACTTTGTTTTCATAACAATTCTGATTTTGGAAGAACTGGTAAAACCGGTCTGGTTTTCATTTTGTTTGTTTTAAAGAAATGTAGCTGAGAAAGTCTGGAGAATCACATAGATTTCTTAAGCCTAGGGTGTTTTCTAGAATTGCTTGCCACTTAAAACTTTCTGTGATACTGATGTTTCTTTGTGCCAAACATGCTTTAAATTAATATGAACCATACCTAATTTGGAGCAATGACAGCAATACTTAGGTCAAAGGAGATACGCCTTAAAGCTAGGACAGGAAGTCAAGGATCTACACTACCTAATAATGAAAACTCAAACTCAGAGAAATCTTGCTAACTAATCATAATGTATGAATTTAATACAAACAGCTACCAATGAAAAGCCTCAATAAATTAGTCCCCAGAGGCCCCTCTCCTGCTGGTGTGATTAAGGGAGATGCATTTGCTCAGAAACCGCTCAATAATCCTCAAAACGTTTGGACCTACCATGCTTAAAAGCAAAAAACCAAAAACTCTTTAACAATTACTCTCGCCAAGTCCGGCCTGAAAGCTCCGCTGTCCTGAAAGGTCCCGCCAGGCCCGTCCAGCTCGCGTGGTCCTGAGCCGGCCCGGTCACCGCCGCTCACCTCGGCCACCCCGGCCCCCAGGATCCCGACGCCGGCGCCGCGCACAGGCCGGGCGCACCACACTGCTTCTCGCGGCCTCGCGGCTCCCCGGCCCCACGGCGGCGCCTCCCATCAAGACAAGTAGCCTACGGCTGGGTACCTGCGTCCAGCGGCGGCCCGTACAGCGCTAGCGCGGCCGAGAGAAGCGCGACAACAGCTGCGCCGGCGACTGCAGCCCCGACCCACGCCGGACTGGTCATTACTCAGAAAGGTCCGTACCGCTCTTACCTCGCTGGTAGACCCAGGACTCTACCCAGGCGCAACGCACAGCCATTGGCAAACTTCCGGGATTCCGTCCGCCCCCGCGCCGCCGCGGAAGCCGAGGACACCGCACGAACTTCCGGGATCCGGGCTGTCTCAGCGCCGCCGCCGGAAGCCGGCTTCCAACTGGCTGTTGCTTGGGATTCGGTGTCGGTTCATCCCGCTCGGTCTCCTTGAGTTTTGCTGGAGGGCGGATTACGGAATGAAGATGCGTCTTAACGGTCTAGGGTCTGAGTTGTTTTTATTGTTCCTTTTTGGGCAAGAGGCATAATTGAGGCAGAAAGCTGCCCAGTTGACAGGCGTTGCATTTTACCGTTTCAGCAACATACTTAACACGATGTCTAGAAAGATAGCTCCAATGGAAAAAGCTTTATCTTTTTTCTGTTGTATGTTCAGCATCCAGAACAGGACACACGGTAGGTGCTCACTCTATTGAGGTATAATTTGCATAACAAAATTTACTAATCTTAAGTGTACAATTCTGTGCATTTTTAACAAGTTTGTATAATCATGCAGTCACCACCACAATCTTGACTTAGAAAGTTTTCTTTTTTGGCTTTTGTTTTTTAAAATATATTTATAAGAGATCCTTTCCCACTTATTCTGAGAAAATGTTTTTCAAACTCAGAGACAAAGACTTTGGTTTTTGTAAGATTAATGTTGATATGAAGGCCTTTTATAAGAAAAATAAAAGATAAAATAAAACGAGTGTCTTTCTGGCACGGCCCCAGGGCTCCGGAAGGGTGGGAGTGCAGGGTGGATATAAAGGGATAGCCCTCTGTGGGGAACTGAGGGCTCAGGAACCCTCTCTCCAGCGGACACCAGGCCCTGGCCAGAACCCCTGGGGCTTGGGAGGGCTACTGCTGAGAGCCATGGTGAGAAGGGGGGCATTCCCACAAGTCCTGCCCTGGGGCTGTGTCCACCCAGCCCCCACTGAGGTGCCCAGTCCAGCCTCCCAGTGCAGGAACAGGGACAGAATCTGGGCAGCTTCCAACCTCATGGAAGAACAGTTAGGACAGCCTTAACCTACCCAGGCCCAGGGGCTGCAGTGCTCCTGAAGAGGCTCGTGGCAGATACATGCCAGGAAGGCCCCCAAGGGTCCATTCTAAGGGATGGGTCTGATAGGCAGTCCATGCTTGCCTTTCACTGTGGAGGGGGTGCCTTGCTCTATGTCCTGCCAGGCCCTCATGGATGATGCAGGACCAGGTAACACACAGCCTACCCTCCCTGCAGTCTCGTGGCCCCTCTGCATGGGCTTCCTGCTCCAGCTGCAGAGAAAGGGCTTTAGTTAAGGGCAGCACAGATCCTGAATGGCCGGAGACTGCCGGTGAGTGGAGAGGCTGTTAGAGATTAGGGGCAGATGGCCCAGGAGCAGGATCTGAGATCTGAGTATGGCCTACGGAGACCTTGTAGCTCTGTGATGCACCTTTACTCTCTGCAGTAGAGATGTGTTTGGTTTTACAAAACTGCAGGAGCAGGAGTGTTTTCCAGGAAGACCACAGGCAGGGGTAGGGGGCCAGGGATGGTGCTGAGAACTTGGGGACAGTCATGGATGCAGGTGCCTTTACCTCGTATCTTTTAGATGGCAGGGGAGGTGGGCCCTGGGGCTGCAGAGGTCCTGCAGATGCTGGAGTGCCTGAGGCCCCATGCCTGTGCCCACCTGTGGGTCTCGGCCCCAGCCCCTTGCCTCACCCTGGTGAAAAGGAGGCAGCTCAGTCAGGCCTGGGGAACAGGCCATACAGCCTGGGACATTGGTGTCAGCACCGAGTCAGGCCTTGCCACACAAGGCTCTGGATTCAATTAGCGGCTGCCAAGGGTGATTTAGAACATTTCTATCAACACCCGAATTATGTTTTTGATGCTATTTTGTAATTTTAAAATTTAATAGTTTATTGCTCATGTATGGAAATACTGGGTTGACCAAAAAGTTTGGTTTTTTCCGAAAGATGGCTCTAGTAGCGCTCAGTTGTCTTTAACTTCATTTGAAACAATTTTTAGATTGTATTGTGAGAGCTGTCATATCAGTGTGTACTTTTAAAAAATGTATCAAAACTGGTGAATTTTTATGTAGCCGTTTTAATATTGAAGATGGAAGAAAATATGCAACATTTTCAGCATATTATGCTCTATGTCAAGAAAGGTGAAAACGCAACTGAAATGCAAAAAAAAGATTTGTGGAGTGTATGAAGATGCTTGACTGAATGAATGTGTCAAAAAGTGTCAAAAGTGGTTTGCAAAGTTTGGTGCTGTGGATTTCTTGCTCGACAGTGCTCCACAGTCGGTCAGGTAGACCAGTTGAAGTTGATAGCAATTAAATCAAGACATTAATTGAGAACAATCAACATTATACCATGCAGGAGATAGCTGATCTACTCAAAATATCCCAATCAATAAAGTTATTGGGAAAATGAAAAATGTGTCCTTTATTTTATGGAAAAAAACGGACTTTTTATGGAAAAATACGGACTTTTTGGCCAACCCAATACAAGTGATTTTTATATACTGACATTGTATTCTTTGACCATGCCAAATTCATTTATCAGTTCTAGCAGATATTTTTGAAAATACTTGGGATTTTCTATATAAGTAATGTCAGTTTGCACCATTTTTTGGTGACAATAACTTTTAACTTCAGTCGCTTGGTAAGATGGTATCCACCAGGTTGTTTATTTATCACTAGTATGTACTTCTGAATTTTTATTATTTTCAATAAAAATTTGTGAATTTTTATTTAGAGTTACTTATTAATCACAAGGTTGTTTACTTTTACGAATATAAATACATTAATTTTATTTAATTAATTTGTATATTATATTACCCTTTTATGTATTTTTTAGTTATTTTGCATTTTTTAGTATATTTTATTGATTATGCTATTATGGTTGTCCCAATTTTTTCTCCCCTTTATCCCCCTCCACCTGCACCCCCGACCCTCCAGCATCCCGCCCCAGTTCATGTCCATGAGTCGTACATACAAGTTCTTTGGCCTCTCCATTTCCTATACTATTCTTAAGCTCTCTCTGCCTATTTTGTACCTACTATTTATGCTTCTTGTTCCCTGTACCTTTTCCCCCATTCTCCCCCCGCCCCATCCCCGCTAATAACTCTCTATGTGATCTCCATTTCTGTGATTCTGTTCCTGTTCTAATTGCTTAGTTTTTATTTATGTTTTTTAGGTTCAGTTGTTGATAGTTGTGAGTCTGTTGTCATTTTACTGTTCATATTTTTGATTATCATCTTTTTCTTAGATAAGTCCCTTTAACATTTCATATAGTAAGGCCTTGGTGATGATCAATTCCTTTAACTTTACCTTATCTGGGAAGCACTTTGTCTTCCCTTCCATTTTAAATGATAGGTTTGCTGGATAGAGTAATCTTGGACGTAGGTCCTTGCCTTTCATGGCTTTGAATACTTCTTTCCAGCCCCTTCTTACCTGTGAGGTTTCTTTTGAGAAATAAGCTGATAGCCTTATGGGAACTCCTTTGTAGTTCCTTTTCTCTGTTTCCTTTTCTCTTGCTGCTTTTAAGATTCTCTCCTTATCTTCCAACTTGGGTAATGTAATGATGATGTGCCTTGGTGTGTGTTTCCTTGGGTCCAGCTTCTTTGGGACTCTGAGCTTCCTGACCTTCCTGGAAGTCTACTTCCTTAGCCAGATTGGGGAAGTTCTCCTTCATTATTTTTTCAAAAGTTTTCAATGTCTTGCTCTTCCTCTTCTCCTTCTGGCACCCCTCTGATTCGTATGTTGGAACATTTAAAGTTGTCCCAGAGGTTCCTCGGTCTCTCCTCATTTTTTTTGAATTTTTGTTTCTTCATTCTGTTTTGGTTGAATGTTTCTTTCTTCTTTCTGCTCCAAATCATTGATTTGAGTCCTGGTTTCCTTCCCTTCACTGTTGGTTCCCTGTATTTTTTCCTTTATTGCACTTTGCATAGCCTTCATTTCACAACCCAGCTCAATCAATTCTGTGAGCATCCAGATTACCAGTGTTTTGAACTCTGCATCAGGCAGGTTGTCTGTGTTCTCATTGCTTAGTTCTTTTTGGGAATTTCGATCTGTTTTTTTATTTGGGTCATATTTCTTTGTCTCCTCAATTTGGCAGCCTCCCTGTGTCTATGTACTAGGTAGAGCTACTTTGGATCCCTGACTTAGCGCACCTGTTAAGTTGTATGGGGTGGAGACTTGGGGATTCACCAGGGTGGGCAGCCTGCTTCATCGCTTTATGGTGCTGTGTATAGGGGAGGGGTCAAAGAGGGGACAGTGCCACTACTGGCTGACTTCTGGGGGCTTGCCTGGCACTCGCCCCATTTCCAGTCACTTCAACCACTTCCCATATGAGACTGGCACCTCTCTAGCTGCCGCCCTGGTTGTGGTTCCCAGGGTGGGTGGGTTTGCATATGTTCTGGGCTTTCCTGAGAAACTGGCAGTTTATACCACTGCCCAAACCCCCACTGGTTTTTATAGCTAGAAGTTATGAGGCTTTATTTTTCCTGGTACTGGAACCCTGGGCTGTATGGTCTGGCCTGTGGCAGGGATTGCTCGCTCACAGGGTGTCCCCCTGATTTTTATTCACCACATATGAATATGGGACTGCCCATTCTGCCAGCTGCCGCCACTACCACACCATGTCCTCTCCACCTTGGCTCACCGTCTCTGCCCCTCCTATCTGTCTGGGTGAATATAGCTTCTTTAAATCCTTGTGATGGGGGCCTCAAATGTTGGAAAAATTTTAGTTTCAGGTAATAGCTAATAATCTTAGTAATCAATGTATGTAAAAAGCTCTTGTTTCAGGAACTGAAGGTATAGCCCACTTTGACTCCTTTGTGCCTCAGGAGGTCTCAAGCAATCAAGATGGCATCTGAGCCATTGTACTCCAGGGTGAGATGACCGCTGCCTGGGGCACAGCTAAAGACCACCGCCCAGGGTAAGAATGCTGCAGTTTTTTCAGTCAAATTAACTTTTCCCTGAATTCCAAGCCCTATACCTATACTTTGTTCTCCTTTTATTATTTATTTATTTATTTATTTATTTCTATTTTTTGGATTGTATAACTTTATTTTTTTTTCCTTTTCTCCTCTTTATTCCCCTCTGTGCTGCATCCCCCTGCCACCACCATTCCCCGCTTTAGTTCATGTCCGTGGGTCGTACATACAAGTTCTTTAGCATCTCCATTTCCGATACTATTCTTAACCTCCCCCTGTCTAATTTGTACCTACCATTTATGCTTCTTATTCCCTGTACCTTTTCCTCCATTCTCTCCCCTCCCTGTCCCCATTGATAGCCCTCCATGTGATCTCCATTTCTGTGATTCTGTTCCTGTTCTAGCTGTTGGCTTAGTTTGTTTTTATTTTTTTAGGTTCAGTTGTTGATAGTTGTGAGTTTGTTGTCATTTTACTGTTCATATTTTTGATCATCTTCTTTTTCTTAGGTAAATCTGTTCTCCTTGTAAAAAGGGCCATTTAAGACTGTCTGTTAGGGTACAGATCCGCTGTCTTCTCAGATCACCAACCACCTGAATAAAGCACCCATAAAGACTCAATACCTGCCTCTGGCTTATTGGGTCTGGTAGGTGACTGGCAGCATGAACACCAGCTTTTCCGGTTTCACTTGGTTGTTGGACTTCTGTACAGTTCAATTTTCTGGCAGTTCTGGGTATTTTTCATTGTGAAATTAGTTGTGACCCTTCTTATGGTTGTATAAGGAGGCAAAGTGGGTCTACCTATGCCTCCATCTTAACTGGACCCTTTTTATATTTTAAATGAAACATGTTGAAATATTTACATTTCAGTGGGTCATCTGGGGCTCCCAACTTTAGAGCCTCCTCTGCTCCTTGTGATACTGTGAGTCTGCCTTCCTACAGAATGCAGACCGTATTTCCTTCTTGTATGCACTTCTCCTCAGATTTTGGGGAGGAGAGAAGATATGTACAAAAAAAGTTGAACAAATCCATTATACCCTGAATCTTATTTATTCAACTATGAAGTTGTGAAGCAAGAGACTTGGCACTATCCGCCTCGTAGCACTGTAGTGGAAAGAAGTTAACCGAGGGCATGCACAGCTCACTGGACACTGACCTGCTCTGCTGTGTTAGTATGATTTGTTATCCAAAGTCAAAACGATGGAGGGAAAGATAATCAGTTTGAAATGTATACACACATTCCATTTCTTTTACATCACCTCTGAAATAAGACACATTAGCCTGTTTCTCTGGTCATGCTGAGAGGTGATTGTGGACGAAAAATGGGCCACATACTAAACCTGACAAGCTCAGGGGAGGCCTGTATGGTGGGCCTTACAAAAACAGAGACCTAAAGTGACCATTTTAGGTTACTTTAGGATGGTCTAATATTAAAACTTCCTAAATAAAAGGGAGTCATGTCCTAGGCTCGTATCTTCCTTGACAGAGGTCAGTCTTAACTGAACTAGCCTGTTACCTTTTTGCATCTAAGATAATAAACCTTCGGAATGTCAGCGTAATCCCCTTTCTTCCAACCCCATCCATGTGCAATCTCCCATCAGAACACAAGGCCATGGAACTCCTCATTATTATTTTGTTGCCCAAATACCATCTCTATGTACTGTAAATGTTCATTGTTAACTATCCTATACCCACCAGTGTAAAAGAAGTATGTATCTCCATTTACTCTTTATCAAATTTCAGAGATTCCCCTGCTTTCCTTACTCCCATCTCCCTATAACCCTCTTTATGTTTTCTTCTTTTATTGTAATGTATAAAATAAGCTACAAAGCTGCCATTCTCCAAAGCATTCTCTCAACCCCTTGAGATTTTGTTTTCTGGCAATTATCATCAGTTGGGCTCAAATAAATTCATAAAAACTCTCTACTGGTTTGGACACTTCTTACATCAACATGACCTTCACCACCTTTCCACGCTGTCCTCATCTAATCAGGCTAAGAAATAGGTCCAAGAAACATCAATTGGAACCCAGATCTTTTACTGTTTGGAAGGTGAAATAGCACATTGGATAATACTGCAAAACACCTAGAAATATGTTTGTTACATTTACCTACAAAATCTGAAAAAATAGTTAAAGCTGGATAATCTATTTTTCAATTAAGCTTGAAGGGACTAGAAGTAACATAACACTGGCAATTAACCTGCATTGCTACTAATTTACTTACCTTAGTGGGAGAAGCTGCTTATCATAGCCATTGGTAACTGGGTTCTTCATTTTGAGAGCTGTGCCTTGTGACATCTTACCTACTATTTTTAACTTTGCATTGAAGATGGATGTGATTAAGCATATAACCAGAGAAAAAATAAAATTTATTTCCAGGATCAGCAAATTGTTATTTCCAGCCTTCAGGAAAAACCAGTTAGCTTCAGGTTGATTTAGTTTCTCTGGGAGCTTATTTGAAATGCAGAAGCACAAAGGTACCTATTGTTATGTACAAAACTCACTTATTTTCTAAGTGATTGCTGTGATTCAGTGTGTTTTTTAAACACACAGATAAAATAATCAGTTAAAATGTCAATGCTACTGTTGATCTGCTTGGCTATGAGTAGAACACTTATCTTTTCATCAGCTGTTGCAGCATCAGCCGGAGGGTCACAGTGGTGGCCCTGGAATTCGCCATTGATCAATGTTGAACTTCACCCTATAATTTCACCACAACCTTTTTCATGTTAGTTTGATGGGGCCAGGGAACAAAATCCCTGTAAAGATCTCAAAGGATTAAAGTACTTCTCATATTTGTCACATTTGCAGATGGTGCTATGTTGAGTATTCTTATTTACTTTCTCCCACATAAAACTCAACAACATATTTCTCCCTGCATTTGCCAAATGAAGTCGCACAGAACTGAATCTAACATCATGTAACTCACCTGTTGATCCCTGTTTAGGAAGTTAGGCTGAGAGGAAATAAAACATCTAGCTGGGTGTGGGTGCAATTGCATGTGTATTTGCCCGTACTCCTATATTTTGTATCAATCATCAGTAAATGAAATGATAGGCTCTTCTTAATAGCTCTGATTTCAAAGACTTTAGAAGGACCACATTTCTTATCTGAAGGAATAAACACTAGGTTGAATCTAGATGTGAGAATTCCAATTCCCCAGCCATAGCTTTGAGAATTTGGAAGAGCCACTTAAACAGCTTTAGTTGTAGACTTTTTATCACCAAAAAATGAAATATTTGAATTAGATAAAATTTCATGTTTCTGTCAGCTCTAGAAATGTGAATTTGATCTAGAAAATGTTTGCTTATATTTTACCTTTTATTTAGTTTGCAATTCATATGTTCTGTAAGAGGAATAATAAAGTGCTTGGGAGTTGTCAAAACTAAGATTTATGTAGAACAGGTTCCAAATGATATTAAGACAAATACCTCTCCTATATATATTTTTATGAAGTTTTTCTCCAAAATAAAATTAGAGAACCCCCATGGAAAGTTGGCCACATTTTGTTACCTGATGGGCAGCCTTGGTGACTTCATTCCACGAATACCCTCTGTACCTACAGCACACTGGGCCTATCAACCTCAGGAGTTCAGTGTCTTGGCTAGATTGGTCCCTGCTCAACCATTCTTGTGGATGGTGTGAGAAAGGAAAAACATCTTTCCTCTGCCCTCTTAGGGTAGGGGCCTGGGAATTAGACCTACAAAAGACGGATTAACAGGAGAAAAGGTATATAAAGTATATTTGTTAATATGTTCATTTTTTTCTGTAATATGTTCATTTTCATAGGAAATAATGAAGACCCAAAGAAAACAGTCAGTTGGGGTGTTGGGGACTCATATACCCTTTTAACAAGAGGTTATAAATTGTGGAGAAGTGAGAAGACAAAGGTAACGAGGTTTTGGATTCCAGGGGTGGTAAACTGTGGGTAAAATATATGGGGAAACTAATAGATGTTGAGGGTTATTCAATAAGGTTTAATTTACACAGCTGTGTCTTAGCACCACCTCCATCTCTGGTGATAAAAACTGTCCTTCCCTTCCTGGTATGAGAGGGGGACACCTTCAGAAGGGAAATGTATTTCCTGCTTTTAGAATGGAAGGGCAGAGAGCTATTCCTATGCCTGCTGCTTCTTAATGGCCTTCAACACAAAATCATCTTTATGCCAAAGTGACATATTTTGGGGATGACATGCTCTGATCCCCTTCAGTTATGTAATATGTACGAAAACTGAGACTTCAACAGTGCTGTCTATTAGAACTTTCTGTGATGATGGAAATGTTCTTTATGCTGCCTAATATGGTAGCCCCTAGCCACATGTGTCTATTGAGTACATGAAATGTGGCTAGTGCAGCTCGGGGGATTAGTTTTAAATCATATTTAACTTAGCCCTGGCTGGTGTGGCTCAGTGGATTGAGCACCAGCCTGCAGACCAAAATGTTGCTGGTTCGATTCCCAGTCAGGGCACATGCCAGGGTTGTGGACCAGTTTCCCAGTTGGGGCATGTGAGAGGCAACGAATTGATATTTGTCTTGCACACTGATGTTTCTCTCCTTCTCTTCCTCCCTCCCTTCCCCTCTCTCTAAAAATAAACAGACTTCTGGTCAAGATGGTGGCATAGGCAGACTTGTCTTGCTTCTTCATACAACCACATCAAAATTACAACTAAAATATAGAATAACCGCCCTGGCTAGGGTGGCTCAATGGATTGAGTGCTGGCCTGCGAACCTAAAGGTCACCAGTTCGATCCCCATTCAGGGCATGTACTTGGGTTGTGGGCCAGGTCCTGAGCTGGGGACATGCAAGAGGCAACCAATTGATGTGTCTCTTGCACATCAATGTTTCTCTCCCTCTCTCCTTTCCCTGCTCTCTAAAAATAAATAAATAAAATCTTTTAAAAAAACAAAATAAAGAACAACCATCACTTAGAACCATCAGAAATTGAGTTGAATGGAAGTCTGACAACAACAGAATTAAAGAAACCACACCCATCCAGACTGGTGGAGGGGCAGGGACATAGAACAGGCTGGAACCACACCCACCTATGGTGGATAAAAATTTGGGAGGGATATCTCAGGAACTAATAGTCCCAGACCCACACCAGGCCCCCCTGGCCCAGGATTCCAGTGCCAGGAACATAAGTCCACACAACTTTTGGCTGCAAAAACCAGCAGGAACTGAGTAGGTGGAGGAGGCTGCTGGAGCCCTAAGCATTTCCTCTTGGGTAACCCCGACAGAGACTCACCTACTCAGACTCGCTCCTTCTGAGCTCCAGCACCAGGGTGGCAGCTTGAAGAGCACCAGTGGTATATAGGGAGAGACTGAAGTGTCTGGCATCAGGGAGAGCAGAGGCCATTGGCCCTTGCCTGAGCCTTACCCCCACAGAGCTGGTAGTCTGGTACCATATCTGACACTCCATCAACCTGGCTAACACCATGTGACCCACCTTGGAGAGCCACAGAGGCTCTACCCCACCTAATTTATGGGCCCACCCAAGCTGCTTTTCCATAAGAATGGCTAGTCTTGGCTCCAAATCCTATCAAACAAGCAACAGCTGGCTTCAGTGAGCCCTAGCAGCAGCCAGATTAGAGTCACAGCTTGGCTTCACCTGGGAATCTCCAAGCCCAGCACAAGTCGCAGCTTTCTCAGGTTGCTTTATAGCTCAGGCAGGCTGTCCCAGAAAAAACACATGTGGGGGCTGATGCTGGCCTGCACCACCTGGGACACCCCTGGGCCAGAGCACCCACTGGACAGCTAGAGACCATGTCAGAGCACCACCACCCTGCCCCTGCACAGCTGATCCTCCATGGAGGGCAAAGGTTGGTGATCAGTGGTCAAAGCCAGTCCTTGCAGCTGACTGGCCTGGATAAATCCCTCCCATTGATCTGCCAGCAGCAACCAAGTCTCAACTACAAGAGGAGGCTGTACTCAGCCCACATGTGTACCCAGCCCACATGTGTACTCAGCCCACAACTCGAGTACCCAGCTTGGGTGATAGGGGAAGCTAT